>CABFOV010000650.1:85735-98783 GCA_902141375.1 Timema poppense
CACACTCCTCCCTGATGAGTTCCGATAGAATGAAACCTAGGTCGGGGGATTGGGCGGTGACGATCAATTTTCTTTAAGAGACATCCATTACCTCTTTGTCCATTGGCAGCAGTGTAAAGTGTGAACTGTGTTCTTCTTTTCATTGTAAATGCCATATTGTGTTTGTCCCCCCTTTTATATGTTTCTATCCACCTTTCCTGTACCTTCTTCCAAATATAATACAATTACCTCATAAAGCGAAAAGAGGTTTTCCTTATAGAGTTATATAGTTATAAGTCAGAAATAATCAGTCTCAAATCTGGGCTCTAGTCAATCTTTTACTGAATAAGCTATCAAATTTAGTTGTAAACCTGTACCAGAACCACCGTCACCAGAGATCTGTGCTATTCTTCACTTTTATACCGAGACAATAGAATCAATTCTGTTGGTATTTTCTCTGAGGCACACATAAGCCACATTTTAAAACAAAAGTAAAAGAATAAAAGTTATCCTAGAATAGAATCAAAACCATTTTGAATACGAAGCTATACACTTCCTCACAGAGCACAAGCAATTAAAACAAGATTGTATATTTTTTAACCGTGCAACTGCCTCCCCAGGGATGCGGCTTGTAAGGAGTGGTTGCAGGGGAAGGTCAAGGAGTGACAGAGTGAATTGAAACTGGTTTCTAAGGGTTTTATCGAATAATACCGGCTAGATTATATGACAAATGTATAAATTAATGTGCTGATAGTCATGTCTAAAATAAGAAACAGGTTAGAAGTGAGACCATCATGATAGGAACCGTGTCGATACCCGGGAGATCTGTTAATCTTCCCTAACGCCCGCCCGCCACCTCCATACACAGCTCCTATGAATGTCAGTTAACTCGACTACTGGTCGTGATTCTCTTAAGTCGGTAACACGCCATCAAGCTTACAAACTCCTGAGCTAGACAAAAGACTGCTATATTTAATCACCAGGAGGGGGGTCTATTACGTCTCAGAGGTCTAGTCCCTGAACAATCAACAGTAATTGCATATTTTTGGGCTGCATTCATTATTGTTTTGTTAAGTGCCATAACAAGCTTACATCATGAATGTTGTTTAGAATTACTGGTAATATTTGGAAGTAAATGTTGTTGACTGTTGACGGTCTACTTTGGCAATATTTACATTACAAAATGAGTAAAATAGATTTAAGTCATCAGAAAATACTTCTCAGACGAATACAGCTGACTTTTTTTTCCCCACGGTGTCTCACTACCCATTCAAATAATAAGCATGTAGTAGAGTTGTATGAAGGGAGAGTACACGTGTCTTGACAGCTGACGTGTAAGAACATGCTAATCATCACGCCTTGTTTATTTGTTAGGGTTACTGATCTGCGTGCGAGCAATCATCCAGTATCTGAACATCAAGCGGGGCTGGCGACTTCTTTCAGGGACCGCTCAAGAAAGACTTCTCTTCTTCTATTAATTTATTTCCAAACACCTACACTTTTTTTTTATGTCAATAAAAATGTATAGTTGGTTTGTTTTGTACATTAGAGTAATTCCACCCCCTTAAAATGTTATCTAGATTGGATCATAGAGACATGTAAAATGGGAAACATAATTGTGTATTTTATTACAGCTTTGTATCAGGAGAGTGGTTGGCTTATCTGCGGGCAGTTATAGAATAGGATATCTTCCTTTTGTACATATAAATATTAATACACTAGTGAAGTGGGGGGGAAGGGGGAATGTTTAAAAAATAGTTTATTTACTCTAACACATTTTAAATAAAAGATTTCAATATTATCATGCAATCTTTTAAAGTTTAATTTACATTTTGATCATATTTAACTTTGATATATATAATTTTCATCATTGATTGATTTTGTTTACACTTTTGTTTTGTTTGTTAGACATTAATTTTGAGGTTTGTTTATTATAAGTTAAAATTTTTAATGCCCTTGGCAGAGGAATTTACTTATGCCTAATTTTATTGTTTTATTTAAGATATGTTTTAAAAAAAAAGTCCTTTTGCTGTGAAATGTTGACTCGATGGATGCTGTTTTGTACGGTCTGTATTCAATCTTGGGATGGGCTCTATCTTTTGTAGTGAAATGTTGACTCGATGGACGCTGTTTTGTACGGTCTGTATTCAATCTTGGGATGGGCTCTATCTTTTGTAGTGAAATGCATTATATCATACTAAGAAGTGTATAACATTTCTATTCTTTAAATTGTAAAATAACACCTGGACACAGGAATCGAACTCAGGACCCGTGTCTAAGGTGTCATTTTTCATTTCAAAGAATATGATGTTTAGCTGTGGTTATAATTGTAATTAACAACTATATTAGTTTGGATATCACATTTAGGTACATCTATAGTGTTTTTTTATTTACAACACTCGGAGAATCTGAATAAATAACAAGGGGTTAGCCTATCAATATTGTAACAATTTTATTCTCGCTATTAGCCGAGGAGAGCTTTGTGTACAACCACTTGATAACTACTTTCCCACTCGATCTGTAATACACATCATAGCTTCCTAGTTATTTAATGTATATGCAATTATTTCTGTAATGTTTATTTTATTATACTTGGAAGAAGGTACAGGAAAGGTGGTTAGAAACATAAAAGGAACGAAACACAATATGGCCTTTACAATGAAAAGAAGAACACAGTTCACACTTTACACTGCTGCCAATGGACAAAGAGGTAATGGTTGCTTCTTAAAGAAAATTGACCGTCACCGCCCAATCCCCCGACATCCATGTCCTTTTCCTGTGTTTGTCCTTTTTGTTATACCTTTTATTTGTTCCTATCTATGTGTTCTATTATTCTTTACCATTTTACTTTTTCTCCTCTTTTGTGTTTTTTGGTTTTCTCTTTTAGGAAGTTGCGTTGCGCGTTTCACACTCCTCCCTGATGAGTTCCGATAGAATGAAACCTAGGTCGGGGGATTGGGCGGTGACGATCAATTTTCTTTAAGAGACATCCATTACCTCTTTGTCCATTGGCAGCAGTGTAAAGTGTGAACTGTGTTCTTCTTTTCATTGTAAAGGCCATATTGTGTTTGTCCCCCTTTTATATGTTTCTATCCACCTTTCCTGTACCTTCTTCCAAATATAATACAATTACCTCATAAAGCGAAAAGAGGTTTTCCTTATAGAGTTGTAATGTTTATTTGATGGTCCAAAACTCTTTGAATAAATTCTCCTCTACTAATAAATGGGTGCATCCATACGCTGTACTGTTGATAACTCTTTTTCTGTGATGAACTTTTCTGCTGTGTGAAGCAATTAAGTTTTTTTAATGTGCAGAAAAAAAAATCTGCGATATTAAATGTATTAATAATGCTTCTAATTTACAAAAGTTTAGCAAAAAACATTCCGTCTATTCTTTTTAATATCGAGTGTCCTTTTTTCTCCTATGAAGTTCAAGGCACATTGATATATATGTACAAGTAGTATATTTTGTATAAGTCATAGCGGATGTTAATTATTTCTACAAGCTTTTTTTTTAATTGNGTTCTTTTTTTTTTTTACATAAAGCTTGGTGACACATTTCTTGCTGTAAGATTAAATTTTAATATTATCTTTTAATGGGAAATGGGTGTTATGATTACTGTGTTTTTTTTGGCTTCTGCTTGCCTAAGAGCTTCGTGTAGCATTTACTGTTAGACTAGTGTGTTAATTCGATATTACTGTTAACTCATTTGTAAAGTGTGAATCTGTAATTATAATATATAATACTACAATTTGCACCGACAAATCCTAAAAATTGCATTACCAAAACTACATTTATAAAACTAAATGTTTTGTCATAACTTCCGAGTCATTCTCTAAACAAGTACATGTTCTTAGACTCACAGGTTCTAGGTCTTGTATGTACAAAGTATTAATTGGCACGGTAATTGAGTAACTACGCTAGCAGGCGTCAAAAAAATAAATTTAAACCAAAATTTCTAATTATGTGTGTGTATGTATATAGCTTTTCAGTAATGTAAGTTTGTGTAATATTATACAAAATAAATAAATATAAAATGAACGTCTTGTATGTATTGGCAGTACCAACACACATTTTATTACAACAAACAATAAACTTATCATAAAAAATTAAAAGATTACAAGTGGAAATGTTTTATGAGAAACAAAGTAACTGAAAACTGGTTTTATTTTACTCTGCCCTCATATCACGGTCTTATTCGACGGATTTGTATGATGCTCATGATTTTGAAGGTATATTTAAGAGATAGTCACAGATTGTCTGCAGAATGATGTAGAACATTGATTGTGTCTTACTAGTCTGCGCGTTGCACACACTAATAGGGTCCGTGGTATTTTTCAGACATTACAATAGGGTACCTGGTGCCCACTGTCGAAAGATGTTTCCATGCCAATAAGATTGAGTTCTGTCTATATTTTAAATTATTTTCTTACCATTATTATGCTAATTATATCCAATTTTACTATAAATCTTTTTCAAACTAAAATACATTTCTTAAGGAAGATGCTATAATAACATCGAAATATTAAGATTGTGTAAATCTGTGTTAGTGTTTTTACTTTTATTTGTGCTCTACCATTTTCCTAATATTCTATCATTTTATTTATTACCAATTGTTTTTGCTAAATGCACTTTATTTCATACACGTTATTTCCTTTAAAAGGAGAGTTTTATGCTAAACATGTAAATGAACAAAGAACATAACAAATCAATGTAGTTTGCATATTTTTATTCCATTTAAAACACTTTTAAATTAAACTGTGCTCTAAAGGACAGGTAATATCCACCCTTTGGTTAAGAGCGCTTTAAGGAGTCCATTAGTACACTTGAAAGATAATTCACACCCCATCAAAAATGATTTCTCCCCTTTGACTCCAAGATCAATGCCATTTCCAAGTGCACTTCCTTCCAGACCCCGCCGTTGTGTAGTGCATTCTGTTTACTTACCTGAGATGATCAACACTGCTCTTGTTTGTTACTGTTCTGTGACTTTAGGAGCTAACAATATGGCTGTCTTGTCATAGTGGTCCTAGAAGACAACACAATAAAATTGTGCAGGCAAGTGTGAAGCAATGAAACTTACCATGTAATATAACAACAGAGTGCTTGTATAGTGTTTACAAGTAGAAAAATAAAACATTGTTAAAAAAGGGTTCTTGTATAATTTTGCTGCACAACATCCCTATAACCCGCTTTGATAGCCGCATGCTCTAAGGCGCTACTCGCGATGCAGACAAGACTGCTGATGACTGGGAGATCGAGGTTTGAATCTCAGTCGGTTGTATTGGGTGTGGTTTTTTTCCAAAAATTGGTTTCTTCTCTTCTCTCCGTGCAAATCCGGGTATAATGGACCAGCACATACTTTCCATCGATTGCCCCCAGGCGATTGGGAAAATTCCAGCGGGAGTAGTAATCGTCTTGAATATTTTTACAATTTTGTTCACTCGTAGGCATCTGAAATAAAGATGGTACATATTTTTTATTTTCAGACTCTACCTGTGGCCTTAAGTTCGCAACAAGATGATTTGGTCACAGATTTTGGGGAGGAAGATCAAGGATCTATGGGAGAAAATGCAAATACGGGCACCAAAAGCACGCAAACCACAGCATGCTTGATCAGAAAGATGTTACTAAAAACGAAATTTTAACATGCATGCAGTTGGAAAATAGTATGAGTTCTAGCTCATGTGATAGCCGCACACACATTTCACGAACTGAAGCTCTCATTAACTTTTAATATGGTGCCATTTCTATAAATTATTATTATTATTAGCACCGCGTCTTACTACCCGTTCGGGTTATACGCACTTACGCTAATGTGTAATGGTAGATGTGAGATGAAATGGAGGACCTACAGTTTAACGTGGGATACGAACCATGGTGGAGGCCTGGCATTCCCCACATTCACAAGATAATTTCTATAAATGAAACGCCAGTTGGTCACTCACATTGTGATCATCATCATGACCAATGAAACATGTGAACAGATTCCTTTAATATTCATTTTCATGAAAGCTGAATCATTGAAAATGATACGTAAGAACTGGCCTGAAGGAAGCCAGCCTGAAACTAGACCCTGAATTTAATTATTTCATTTGAAGGAACCGCAACAGTTATTGGCAAGGAAGCCATTTTCCAATAACATTGGTTTGTTGGATTAAAGAATTAGATTTGCATCTTTACTAAAACATAGAAATTGAAACATATTGAGGCAGTTTAATGTGGTACTCGAAAGCAATTAAGCTACTTGTTTTTGAATACAGACTGTATGGTGTTAAATAGGTATATAGTTGTGCCCCTGTTGCTTATTAGATTGTATGATCGAACAATATAAGACAAAGGTGAATGGCACAAGTAATTATTAGATTTTAAAAAAAACAGAAGAATGTGTTAATATTGATTGTCAGTTTCGAGGGCAGTAAGAATTTAATATACTCTACTGGGTCAATATATTCAATTTGCCTATTTATAGGTTTCTGAAGAAATTTTATATTATATTAGGTTTGTCAGGTTTATAGTTGTAGCAAAGGTATAGGATTTTATTATTAAAGAAAAGGATTTAACAAATTGTTTTGTAGGCTACTTTTTTAAGCATCTGGGAATATTTTGAATAGTGTGGAGACCAAATAATAGAACCAAATTCCAAGTTGCTTTATATTAGAGAGAATTTTGCTCTAGGGCCAGTGAAATATTTTGTGTTTATTCTAACAACATTAATATTTTAAATTACGTAGTGACAAATCATATTTATATATTGTGCGTGTGGAGAAAGTTTTAGTTTGTCTCTAAAGTAATAAGTTACCTAAATCTTTAATAGTGGTCAGATAAGATATAGCCAAATATACATACGCTTTTTATTTGATAAAGTAATCTTCACACACTTGTTCAGTTTAATGGAGGTATTGTTAACTTTACACCATTCTGTAATGTTGTCAAAGTCAGATTGTAAAAAGCTACAATCAGTTTGTGAGTCAGTTGAACAGTACATTTTCAAGTTGTCAGCGTAGACTAGACATTTTAAGTCAAGAAGAGATAAAGCCTTTTATAAAAATAATACACACTCCTAATTTATTATTACTTTTAATTTTTGGAAATATATATTTTCTTAATAGTAACACAACATTGGTGTATTTTAAATTTAATTTCCTAATCCAGTACTCCTCTAGATTAGATTTTGTTGTTATTAGTCCAAACAAGACTGTGGATTTCTATCAGTGAGAAATTAATTGGAAATAAACATAAATTGAGCTTTAAAAATGGACTTTTAGGACCTTTGAAAAAAAAACCTTTTTTAAAAAACACTATATTTTTACATTTATTTTTAACTTTTTAAGTGTATTTTTCTTTTCTGCCAGGATTACTTGAAAATTGCATATAAGAAAAATCTGTGTGATTTGAATATGCCGCCAGAACGTTGTGAGTTATCAGAAACGCCACCAAGCACTACTAGTTCAGTAGTTCACCACAAAAAGCGCTTTCTTTATATCTTAAACCTTGCAAGGAACGGGTGGGCACCATTACATCGCGTTTTAGGAACAAATACATTGCAGGTCCATCACGTCACATTTCCCCCACCTATCTATACACAGCTAACTCTACTCTGACGTACAACCAATAGGCTTGAAGGGGCGTATATATACAATTACATCGCATGTCCATTACGTCGCATTTCACCCACCTCTCTATACCCAGCTAACCCTACTCTGACGTACAACCAATAGCATTAAAGGGGCGTATATATACAATTACATCGCATTACAAATACATCGCATGTCCATTACATCGCGTTTTTGAACAAATACATTGCAGGTCCAACACGTCGCATTTCTCAACCTCTCTACACACAGCTAACCATATTAACCAACACGATCCCAACAAGTTGTGTTACAATATAAACGCACTCCCAACTGGTTGGGGATGTTGGCCAACATGTTTTGTTTGGCGAGCTGGTCAGAGCCAACAAGTTGGGTTGGACTGTGTTGGATCATTTGTTAGAGATAATAAACGACCAACCCAGTATGTTGGTCGAGTTGGGAGGTTCTGCTCATGCGCTATCGAGTTGAATGGGTGCCTAACCTAATCAATTTTGCCAACAAGGGGAGTCAGGCACATAATCCTTTCAACCAAACCTACCTTCATAGTGAGAGCGAAGCCTCGTTTATTATGTAACAAGTTAGATCCAACATGTTGGAAGACAAGACATGTGGAAAAGTAAGCTGTGTTTATTCTATCCAACTTGTTAGTCCAACATCCTGGCTCCTCTACCTTTTTTAAATCAGTCTACACATTTCTGGCCATGTATAATGACGTATTACTTGCCGTTTCTTCATTTATTGTGACGACAGGAAGTGTACTCTTGCAGAAAAACCAAAACTTAAGAAACGGTAGGGCATTCCAAGTTTTTTTTTTTTTTTTGCTAGACGTTGAAGTGAAGGTGTGTACATGGTAATAATGAGTTACCTACATTTGTAAAATGGAGTTGATAGCTTTGTACACATGAAACATCACAAAGAACAAAATACTTTTGATATAAATCAATTAAAAATCTAGTAGCCGAAGCTATTATTATTTATTCTTTTTAGTGAGGAATTCTCCAACTCCATCAATTCTGAATATTGAAAAAGGACACCTGAACACGGGTCCCAGGTTCGATTCCTATGTCCAGGTGTAATTTTTCCATTTTTAGAATTTAAATCAATTATTTTAACTGTATTAGCCTTGTTCCATTACATGATCACAAAATTATACTAGCCCCGATTTTAAGTTAAACTAATCTGAAAATAAAACACAGGCTTCACCAAGGTTAGACACTCATTCAACTTGATTGCGCATGCGCAGAACCTCCCGACTCAGCCAACATGTTGGGTTGGTCGTTTATTATCTCTAACAAATGATCCAACACAGTTCAACCCAACTTGTTGGCTTTGATCAGCTCGCCCAACACCATCATGTTGGCCAACATCCCCAACAAGTTGGGAGTGCGTTTATATAGTAACACAACTTGTTGGGATCGTGTTGGCCAATATGGTTAGCTGTGTGTAGAGAGGTGGAGAAATGCGACTTGTTGGACCTGCAATGTATTTGTTCAAAAACGCGATGTAATTGTATATATACGCCCCTTCGTTCCTATTGGTTATACGTCAGAATAGGGTTATCTGGCTATAGAGAGGTGGGGGAAATGCGACCTTATGGACATGCAAAGAATTTGTTCCTAAAACGCGATGTAATGGTATACACCCGCAAGGAACATTTAAACAAATAATTTCCTGGTCGCTTTACATTCAAATTAATAACTGTACGTACGCGTTACGTTCAACGCTACACATTATTATCTTTGGATAGTTTCTAGATACATACTTATATAATCTGGATTTATTAATTATAAACATAAATTCCAATAATAACTCTTTCAGTATTCACAAATATATTTAGCTGTGATTAAAATGAATAATAATCAAACCACAATTATTTCATTTTCTACCTATTTAGCTATTTTCTCCCAATCAGTGGCATGTGACTAGAGAATACTTAGAATAATTTCACTTCTTCCATATAGCAGCAGGTACCTAGTACTACAATTCCCACCAAGTGTACTCGTGCCGCAATTTCAAATATAGAAACTGTCCTTAGCGATTTTATGTGAGTTAGTTGCAGGTCTGATATAAGTTCAAAGTAAAATATCTCAAAATTTCCAGAGGATCCAGGTTCTACGACTATGTAGGGTTGTTTTACGTGCCTAGTACTACCTTCCCCACCAAGTGTGCTCATGCCACAATTTCAAATATAAGTGCTGTAGCACCTTAAACTGAGCGATTTTATGTGGCTCGCTGATATAAGTTCAAAGTCAAATATCTCAAAATTTCCAAAGGATCCAAATTCCACGACTATGTAGGGTTGTTGTAGTACTATAATGCCCATCAACTATGCTCGTGCCACAATTTCAAATATAGAAACTGTGGCACCTTAAACCTGGCGATTTTAAATTGGGTTTATGTTTTCTAAATATCGTATTTCTTAAAGTTTGCTCAAGAACCACATTTTCATACGGAAGATTTTAAAAACTGTACTAATTTGTATGGTTATTTATATTAATCACGTTTTAATATCATTGATCAATTAATTACTTATTTTTAATAGAATAATATCGGGTTATATTTTCTTTTGCATTATTCCTTTTCTGTGTCGGTTTCTATGATGTATTTTAGAACCATATCTGCTCTCGTGCGCTATCTATGATTTGTTTTAGAACTATGTTCTATTGTTAGCTTTATTAATTTTTCTAATGTTGGATAAAATCTGTTAGTTTATTGTGGATTTGGAGCATAGAATAGATATTAATAATGATGATGTGTAGATTTTAAGCCCTGCAACACCTAACAACATTGAACAATTTTGGATATGGAAGTAGAGTCAAATAAATTGGCGGAATCTCAACTCCAGTTTCAAGAATTTTCGCCTTCAACTGCGAGCGGAGCCGCGCAATTAAATGTGAACATTTCTCAAACTCTGGTTTTTAATCACTCTCCTGACACTCCAGGGTCCGACAATGAAGGTCCAGATTCAGGTTTGCTTCCAGATGGACCTGGAAAATCTATTCCATCTTTATGGACATTTGAATACTACCAACACCTTTTTGATGTCGATACAAACAGAGTAGTTGAAAGGATCGTTTGGTCCATGGTTCCCAGACCTGGTGTAAGTTATTTGCAGCATCACATAAAACCAAAACCGGACTTGTATGGGCCCTTCTGGATTTGTGTCACTTTAGTAGTGACCATCGCCATCAGCGGAAACTTGGCCAATTATATTCAAACTGCTGGTCACAGCTATCACTGGAGGTACGACTTTCATGCTGTGTCATATGCGGCTACAGCCATCTTCAGCTACGCCTGGATTGTCCCCATGTTATTGTGGGGGCTCCTCAAATGGCGAGGAGGCCAAGACGTTAAACTGACCTTCTTAGAGATCTTGTGCGTCTATGGTTATTCATTATCCATCTATGTCCCTATCTCTGTGCTGTGGGTCATCCAGATTGAGTGGCTACAGTGGCTGTTGGTCGCACTGGGGGCTTTCCTGTCCGGCTCTGTTCTGCTGATGACAACATGGCCGGCCATCCAAGGAGAACAGCGTTATCTAGTCATGGCAATAGTTTTGGGGTTGCATCTACTTCTTGCCGCAGGATTCATGCTCTACTTTTTCCACGTGCCGCCTATGTTGGATTTGACGAGTGACCACTCTGCTGCAAAACAAACTTCTGCTATTAAAACAGCCACTAATGTCACACATGCTGACGCTAACATTCCTCAGTGACTTTAACACCAAAACTACGTTTGTCACACCATGTATTATCTGATTCTTGTAAATTATCTAATCATTATGTCACTGTAATATAAATAAAAGGATGGGCTCTATTAAATCTATGTTTAATTGATATCTAAGAAGGCTTAGGACAATTACTTGTAATACAATACGTGTCTTGGCTACATTGGATCAAAGATTGTGGGGAATGTCAGGCCTCCTCCGTGGTTCGGATCCCACGTTAAACTGTGGTCCTTCATTTCATCTCACAATCACCCTACCATTACACATTAGCGTAAGTGCGTATAACCCGAACGGAGTAGTAAGACGCGGTGCTAATAATAATAATAAAGTATAATGCATAAACTGTCTATGGGATTTGTATGAAATGGCACCAGAGTAATTTAGTATTGTCACCTTAACCTGTCC
This sequence comes from Timema poppense, assembly GCA_902141375.1. NCBI lineage: Eukaryota > Metazoa > Arthropoda > Insecta > Phasmatodea > Timematidae > Timema > Timema poppense. The sequence continues at coordinate 97,443 of CABFOV010000650.1, forward strand.
ACAGCGTTTCCTACCCACGGCAGGGGGAAGGCAGAAGTCTGGTCTGGCCCCAGCTACACTACAATAATATACATTTGTTTCTGTACAGTGGTATTCAACCTCGAGGTACAGGTACTCCCGAGATACATGGGGACATCTTAGGGGGTATATATACAACCTGGTTAGATCATATCTAGAATTAGGGTGAGTCGCAAGAGACCTGGACTTAAGGTCGTGTAATCTGGGAGAGCCATTTCCTTCTTCCTCTCCTGGATGTAGATTATAGGAGGGATGTGGAGTCGGTACGCCAAGCCTTCGACTCTGCTATTTCCCCACTGTCCGACTCAAGACTCTTGTTAAACGGTTAATGTATATTAATTAGTAATTGTTGAAATAAGACAGAAACATCAGCAATGAATCACTCGCCAAAGACTTGTGTGAACCTTATTCTGATATGCCAATCCTAGATCCTGTATCCAACTCAGTTTAAGGAGGTCCTAGATCCTGTCATCGTTGTTTTATTATATGTTGTTGTTGACCAAAATATTCACCATGCTATGCTTAAAATGTATCAATGTAATATAAAACTAGTTCTAGCAATATAATTATTCTTTGAATTTCTACAGTAATAAATTTACCGCAGTAAAATGCCCCAATATGGATGACTTGATGGGAAGCTTCTTTGACATTGTAAATCTATATTTAAATAAATTTGTTGATAAAAATGACAATTTTTGGTACTAAATAATAAAAATAGAGTATACAATATTGTAATAATATTATAAGAGTTTAGTTTGAAGCCAGGGTGTACATTTTACCGAAATTTAAACTGTTATAAAGAATCCACTATTCAGAGCTATCCACTAAGGGAGATTTCACTATATTATGTTTGATTGTATTACATATTATGAGCACTTTGGAAGTTCGTTATAATTTACTGTAGTAAGCCGTAAATTTATATCTCAATCTGAGAAACATTCAGACTGATAAACAGTACAACACAATACTTTTAAGATAATTCAAAAGCAACCAAGTGTCAATTGAAATGTTGGCAAAACTTGTAGAAAAAATATATCGTGTGCAATTTTATGGAATGTAACAAAATTATTTATATTATATAACATGGTTGAAAAATCTGCAGTGGTACTAGACACGTGTTTCCCAACGTCAGGTCACATGATGGAGGCACAGACCAACCTTAATATACTACCTACACTCTCTTTGCTCGATCTGGGGATTATATTGTGTGACCCACTTCGATGGTCACATGGTTTAAGGCGTCATTTTCGCAATAGTGGAGAAGATCAGCGTTTGAATAAGGGTGTGGTGTCCAGATTCCCCCCCCCCCCCCCCCCCCCCCCC
>CABFOV010000650.1:110479-122225 GCA_902141375.1 Timema poppense
TCGTCGTCGTCCCTCAATGGTTTTCCACTCTCCCTCCACGCAAATACGGGTTAACTTCCTCTAAAATTCAACCTCCTCAATTCCCTATCTGTTAACTTAATTAGGCTACTTATTAAACGTATAACCCTAACAGGTAGTAATACGCCATGCTAAATAAATAATAAATTATTATTTAGCACCGTGTCTTACTACCCGTTAGGGCTATATGCTTTAAGTAATAATTACGCTAATGAATTATGAAGGTTGAATTAGAGGAAGTGAACCCGCATTTGCGTGGAGGGAGAATGGAAAACCACTCCCAGTTCACCCGACCGAGATTCGAGCCTCGATCTCCCCGTCCTCAGCAGTCGAGCTTAGCACGACTAGCGCGTTAGCCAACTACGCCACCGAGGCGGGTAATAATAAATTGATTTAGTGAAAGGAGTCCCTTTGTGAGATTGTGTGATGATAAGTAGTCTGTATCGTATTGCTTCATATAAATGATATGATAGAACCTAATATTACACACATCAAAAGAAAAAAAAACATAAGGCGTTTCAATCAAAGATAGTGAAAATATTTATTAAGACAGACAATAGTGAACATGCTTCATCAGGACGAATAATTTAAAGTTCATAACAAAGATTATATTCATATAATTACCTGTGATGAGCCATCATCTTTACAGCTGTAACAACAGCCCATTTCGAGCTAAGATCACAATCGTATGTTTTTCTACTGTATAGGTTATAAGAAGGGAGTTTTCAAACAGCTGATAAATTACATGGATAATGGTAAATTAAAAGTTGGTAGTGATTTTGCCAATCATTGTCAAAGCGAACTAACCATGTTCTATTGAGGGATGTTTATGTGTTTATCCTCCTTTACGCTCTAAGAAAACACGTATGAAATAGCTTATCACGAGGGTCTGGTTACCGTTTAAGCCGCCTATCATGCGCATACATATCTATTATTTACGCATGCGTAAGCATTAAAAAGAAATAGATACTTTTACAATGTATATTGCTTTTTAAGTATATTTTAAAAATATGTTTTAAGTTGTGTACGGTTCAATATTGTAATAAAGAAATGAGCGAATAGTTGAATTAAATTATAATTTTACTCAGAGTGCAGTGCTCCAAATGTAGCATTTAATCAGTTTATTCCCCAGCTCCAAACTTAACTTGCTGGTCAGCAGTAGCCTCTTCTTATTGAAAGCTTCCTTGGCCAAGGTAAACCTCGTCCTAATTTATTTAGTGCAGAGTGCATCCTTTGTCAGCAGACTTATCAGGTACTTGAATTTCTCTAAGTTTTTCAACTCCTGCTTTTCAATTTTAATCACTCCTCTTTTTATTTCTACGCTATTGGTCTCCCCATCATTTAGACTCACTTTCATTCGCTGTCCCAGATACAGGTTTGCAATCATCCTTTTGTCCCTCCAGTTGATGCCGATCTTCTTGAGTATTTCAATCTGTTTCTTCCGTTTCACTCTATCAAGCACCTTCTGCTAGTCAATGAAACCAATGTGGACATCTTCCTTGACTCCCAGTACTCATTCTGAAATTATTATCAGCATACCGATGGCATCTCTGGTACCTTTTCCTTTTCTGAATCCAAATTGGTCTTCTTACATCACACTTTCTATTTTCTATTCCTATCACCTGTTGAGTATTCTTGCCACGATCTTCCCCACATGAGAGCTGAGGCTGATGATGCTGTGGTCATTGCATTTATTGGCTTGATTCTTCTTCAGAGCCATAAACTTGAAACATATTAATTACAGTGATGGAATATATAACCGAAACCAAGTGACTATTGGCTAATTAGAAAAGTTGCCTTAACTCTATTACTTTATGCAATATATGTTTGTACTTGAGCATAGACAAGCTTTGGACTTGAGACACATTGCACAATGAGAATGCGATGAGAATCTTTAACCAAATGAAACCCTAGGATACATAGTAGAAATAAAATAGATTACTTACATGGTTGAAATGTATTGTAGCACCTAGCTATTATTGTGAATGGCTGTATTATATTTTTTTTTACTTGTGCCTGGTGATTATCAATTATTTATTATGCATGAATATAAACTTACCAAAGAGAAAAAAAAAAACAAAAAAACGTGAGTTACATTTTGTCTGTTCAGTATATAGAAGACAATAAAACTGAAACTCGCGTTTGTGTAATTTACAAGTGATGTTTAATTATTTTTGTGTCCAAAAGATCAAGTCACGTGCGAATGGTTGATTTAGTTTAAACAAACTTATTATTTTTAGGCTAGTACTCATAAAATATATAGCCAATAGGATTAAATAAATAAAACTATTATTTTTGCATGAGAGATGAACAGGGTTATTACTCCAGCCCCTAAATAAAATAAAAAAAATAAATTAATTTTGAAAAAGATAGCACTGTTACATTTTTGCCTTGCCTGATTTAATAGTAGAGTTCAAACCAAACGAAATGACATGTATGCATTATTTATTAATAAAAGTATACTCAAATATTTAGAGAACGATGTCATATCTAAAGACTAGTGATGGTCGAATTTGATACCTACTTACTTCATGGCATTAGGAACTCAAACTCTCTAAGGGTAACTGGTTTCTCAAGTCAAAAGCATAGTGTAATAACATTTGTAGTTGCATATGAAATGTATTCTCAGATCTTTAACAGTGTCTCGGGAAGTATAATAAAACCTTGTTTATTAAACTATAGTTACAAATGAAGACGTGTATTACGAATGTATAAGTGACTGAACTTATTTTGTGAAACCAATATTATCAAGTTTGATGTTGATGGGCTGAACTAACGCTTCAGTTCTCAACGCTACAACTGTATAAAATTACTCTGCTCTTCAAGACCAGACAGAGCGTAAAGTGAACTACACACTTTTCTACTTCAAAATGCTACCATGCATAAATGGAGGGTGCTATCGACCCTTAATTTTTTTCAAAAATAAATTTGAGCTTTTCTCAACATTTCTTAAATATAATATACCTATGCAAAATCAAATGAAAAACAGTTACTAACAAGAAAGCCCTTTCGTGTTTTACTTTTAATATTTAAAGTGTTATAGTACGTTTTAATTTTTTTTAACATTGTGTAAAAGATATTCCTTTCAGACTCTGTAGACGTTGTTCATAAACATTATAGCAGCCTCAATGAAATTACTGGCTTTTCCACACAATTGGAATGAAATTTATGACATGATACATTTGGAACCTTGTGAAACTTTGACACAATGCATAGTTTCATATTAAAAAAAAATTAGTAATTTAATAAATATATTGTGGTTTAAATTGATTTCACAAGATCCATAATTTGTCTTAATATGCCATACTTATTTCAGAAAAATCACGACATTCAAATTTAAGATACAAATTACAACTCCGCTTGGTTGAAAAAGGACAGCGCTAATAGAGAAACCTTTAGGTTGGAAAGAGATAGTATTATTCCATAGAGCCTGTACTGCAATTTGATAGTGGAAAGGCCTAAGAAAGTATTTATAGCTATGGTTATATATCGACAACAACGAGAGAAGTGCATCGATCACACCTCTCTTACCGAAAGCTATCGATTCACAAAATCGATATTGACTATTAATTTCTTTACTTTTGTGAATATTATATTGTATCTTTAAAAGGGATTTATTGGGTTATTTAAATACATTTATGGTCTTTAATCTTTAATTATCATCATAATTTATTTATTAGCCTTTCTTTTTGTGTGTATTATATACAGTGAAAGATGCGTAAATTTAGTTCATCGTTATTTAATTACAACCAATTTTTTCACTCATTTGTTAGTAAACGTAATGTTACGAGCTCAAGAATTCGTGATTTATTGAAATACAAACCACTCGGAGACTATAATAAAATCAAGGTTAAGATCTGTAATTATTCAATTCAAGGGATGTTCAAATATTCTCGAGGATCCTTTTGAGGATTCTAGCATCTAACAACATCGCCTCCGCTTATCTGTATCTCCTCACAATGACAGTCGCAGACACAATAAAAAGCACATTTGTATCTTTTTGTATCTGCTCGACCAAGTTGAGAAACGTGGATTGAAATTGCTACACTATTTGTCTACAATATTTTCTCCCATTTTACTTCTGTTTTATTAAATTGGGGTGAAAGAAAATGGGAGTTAAGCCGCGTCTACAGTTCAATTTTAATAGAAATAATATTTTATAATATTCAACCACGTTTTTAATATTAATGATTATAACATTTTAATATTTTGTTCTAAGTGTTATTCTTTTAGCTTATTGATGATATTTATTATATCATCCTCGGTGGTCCTGGGGTAAAGTGCTTGCCTCAAGACCCGATATCGGTGGGTTCAAACCCAGAAGGGTTTGATTGATTTTTCTTGAGCGATAAATATCCGTATCAAAAATGTCTTCAGTGTAGAAGTAAAGCCGTCGGTTCCGTGTCGATTGTGACACGTAAAAGAACCTTGTAAGGTAAGTTATGAGAAAATACCTTTTCGGCAAAATTGGTTGGCCCTTTCAAGCTCGCTCATAGCAACTTAGTGTGGAAGGCGACAGGGAACAACCACACTTCCTGAACTCCCCTTTGTACATGGCTACCAGATGGTGCAGGCAGCACTAACCAGAAGTGGGGCTGAGTGCGGGACCGGTTTTGGATTGATAGAAATCACATCAGACCAATCTTCAGGGTTGTTGACCCAAGAAGAATATCCAGCAAAAGTGATAGCTGCAGATATCTTTACCTGGCATATGAATATGTGAAAGTAGATCTATTAATTTAGTAACACATATCTGCCAGAGTAGACCCTTCTTATGAAAATTTGACTCGAGAGATCTTACGGATACGTTGTATGTAGGTCTAATCCATACGAAAATATCAATTCTATGGTAATAGATTGTGTTGTCCGTAGCGTCCCTAGCACTGTGAGAATCTGGATAAACTTTGACTTTATTAAGGACTTATCATGGAAGGAAACAGAGGGACAATCATTGAGTGTACAAAAAATTGAACATAGATGAGTGAATCAAATCCATCATCAGTTAAATCACTCTGTTCATTATTTGCTAAACATATCTTATTTTCATTAAGTGCCTTATATAGAAATGCCCAGAAAACTTCAAAGGATTAAGATTACTGTTTGACCTTAAGCTCCGCTAAGCAGACTATCAGGTATTGAATATACTTGGTCACTGACAAGAGAGCTTAAGAACATTTGCATAAGCTAGTAGTTACTGGAAAATTTAAATTTTATGGTTTATTTAATGGGAAGATTGTCTAGTGCAACAGTTCTCAAACTTCTTTTGGATTGTACCCCTTGACATTGACTTTAATGGACCTCCATGATAAAAAAAACAAAAATCCAAATGACATGTTTAAAATTGTTTTGACCAGTTAAAAAAAATCATATTTTTTACTGTAAAAATTCTGTAGAAAAGTTGTATACATTTTCTTCACAACTTCGTTCAAAAATCAAGAAAAAAAGTAAACCTAAATACAATATTTTAAAATAATTTTTTTTAATGTAATTCTGGAGCTGATATATTATGAATCCCAAAGTTTTTCAGTGAGAGTGCTATGACTGCTTGGCTTGGAACATTTTTTTTATTTCTGTCAGTCCAGTTGAAACGTTCACGTGGAAGTCCAGCTCCAAATTTAGTCTATCGCGGTACTTATGATTTAGGTACACCATGGATGAAAAACCACTCTCACAGAAATATGTTGTTGAGAAAGGTATCATAAACCGCTAGTGTAGAAGGTGTCAAATAGAGGGTTGAACATTCTCAGTAATCAAGTCTCCAGCCGAGCATATTGGGGGAAAAGAGGGGTGGAAATCACCAGATAACGGTAACTGCCAAGAATTAGGGTTTTTCATTAGTCCTTTGTTATTTTGCCAATCTTCCCTTGAGAGCTGCTCGCGCACTCCCTGAAAGGCGCCCGCGTACCCCAATTTGAGAACCGTTGGTCTAGTGAATGGGTATTTGATTCAGACAATAAAACATGCAAACTTAATATCTTATAGTTTGTAACAGGTTAAGTTGTTTAAGATTCTGCCAGTACTAATAATTATGTTCATTCAAGATAGTCCTTTAAGATTTTGTATTCACAGCAAATATACTCAAAGTAAAATAAACTAGCCTCACCGTGATAAACATACATCCAGAGTTTTAATGAAGAAACAATTTATATGGATAGTTGACAGTTTATAGCTGCACCAAAGATCTACAAGTACACATTGAATTCATATTTAATCACAAAGAGAAACAAGATTGATTACTAGAAATGGAACTATCCAGTCAAGAGAAATAGTAGAGTAAGTAAGTGTGAGATGGTATGAGGATGTTGGGAGTATGTGAGATACTAGTAAGGGTGAGATGGTATGAGGATGTTGGGAGTATGTGAGATACTAGCAAGGGTGAGATGGTATGAGGATGTTGGGATTATGTGAGATACTAGTAAGGGTGAGATGGTATGAGGATGTTGGGAGTATGTGAGATAGTAGCTAGGGTGAGATGGTATGGACACGTAATGAGGATGGAAAAGGAAAGAATTCCAAGTAGAATTATGAAGATGAAGTATGTAAGACAACAACCAAAAGGGGGAACAAGAAAGAGATGGAAGGAGCAGATAACAGAAAATGTTCAAGTGAGAGATGAACAGAATGAAATAAAGGAGGAAGACAGAGGCTTTTTATTAAACCGACCTTGCCACCGGCTGATGATAATGTCAAGAGTAGATCAACGTCCTCACCGAGTCTGTATTGTTTGAATCGGCCTATATTTTGGAAAATATAAATGTAAAATGCAAATGGTTATCTCAACTACTACACTGGACATTTATCTACTATTGTTATCACAAGTAGTTTTATTTTTGTTTTACTACAATTTTAACTTATAAAGAAAAGGTTTGTTAGCATTTACTGACTTTAATGTAAGCTGGGTAATTTACTATCAGCTAATTATTATTATTATTACTATTAGCACCGCGTCTTACTACCCGTTCGGGTTATACGCACTTACGCTAATGTGTAATGATAGGGTGATTGTGAGGGTGATTGTGAGATGAAATGGAGGACCTACAGTTTAACGTGGAATCCGAACCACGGTGGAGGCCTGGCATTCCCCACAATATATTAGCTAATTCAATCTGGGTTTTGTGATCTTAAACATTTAAAACCCTTTTGAATGCATGTGCTGCATCTAGGAAAATATTTCACGTATGATACTATAGCTTGCAACTATCAGGAAAGTCCGGCATATACAAGGTTAGACCATTAAATGCTTCTGGAAAAGCATGCAAGATTAGATTGTAAATTGTCTTAAGAAAGCGTGCCATCTTTCAATCGATCATCAGCATCAAATATAAATTTTATATTAGAATTTATTTAAAAAATTTCAAGTAGTAGAAAAAAGTTGGTAGAATGTTCTACTACCTCGGTGCAGTATTTTATTTGTTTTTATAGGATCGTAACTATGAGACAACTCACGAGAAAAGTTTTACTAATTTTACATAATTGCAAATTTGGTTGTAAGCTTGATGAATATATTAGGACAATATTCTTTGTCACGGTAACGCTTGTAACTTATTTAAAAATGATCAGTGAATGTTTGGTAAAGTAACTTCACAAGGATCCTTGAGCCTATTTGTGTATGGTCTTGCATGTAGATTGTAGAGGTACTACTTAATATTTAAGCAAAGTATGGAGCACTTTGCTAAAATAACCTCATGTAGCTTCTTACATTTTTAATATAATCCTCATAAGACCACCAACGCAGGAAGTGTTTAATACTTTTTTCCTCCGACTTCAGATGAAGCTGGCTCTTAAAGGATCTCCTTGTTAAAGTTAATGTATGGATAATTTAACTCACCCCACTTCAAACCTTTACAACCCCTTTCCACCCGTACCATCTAGACAACCCAACAGATGTCACAAATCCTTGTGGCTTTTGGAAGAACAAAATTCTTTGATAATCATCCTGGAATTTATAATGACTCACAAGAAAACAGACTTGAAAGGTTTAATATTATTATTACTAGCACCACATCTTACTACCCGTTCGGGTTGTACGCACTTACGCTAATGTGTAATGGTAGAATGATTGTGAGATGAAATGGAGGACCTACAGTTTAACGTGGGATCCGAACCACGGTGGAGGCCTGGCATTCCCCACATTCACAAGATGTCTTGTCAGAGGTGAAGGAAGGGTTTGGTAATCAGATAAATCTGTGCCGGGACCGAGGATTGAACCCTGGACCCCAGCACAGAAGTCTGACACCTTACCCCTAGACCACCACGTCACCCTTTGGAAGGTTTAAATAAAACTGTTAGTTTTGGGAATATTCAAAACTCATTAATCATGTTTTCAGTACATTGAGTACTCCCATGTTCCTCACACAATTTATTTTGAGATGGTTACCAATGTATGAAAAATTAGGTCTATACACTTTCATTTCAGGGATGGGTGAGAGCTCATCGAAAAATGAAGGACATTGCTTTTGTTGACGTGAATGATGGTTCGTGTTCAGAAGGTCTACAGGTTATCATTCCTAAATCTCTCCAGCCTCAAAATTTGAGTTTTGGTTCATCGGTGGAAGTTCACGGCACTCTGACGATCAACCCAAACGAGCAAATTGAAATGGTAGCCAAAGACATAAAAGTTGTTGGACCGTGCGTAGTTTCAGAGGGCTATCCATTCGCTGCTAGGAAAGTGTACCCTCCCGACTATGTGAGACAATTTCCTCATCTGAGGCCTAGGACTAAACAGTTCGGGAGTTTACTTCGAGTGAGGGACGCAGCAACTCGCGCCATCTTTGAGCTCTTGCATGCGCAAGGGTTTGTTAATGTTCACACCCCCTTGCTGACATCCAACGACTGTGAGGGTGCGGGGGAGGTTTTCTTGGTTCAACCGGACAGCGAAGTTTTGAAGAAAGAAATGGCGAAAGACGGGAAATGTCCTGAAGAAGCTTACTTTGATTCAAAAGCTTTTCTAACTGTGTCGGGACAGTTGCACTTGGAGGCAGTGGCTAGGTAGGTAACTTTATAATCAGGTTGAGCTGGTTTTTAGTTAATTTAGGTAGTGCACCATTTAGCAGAGATTTTTATTATTAATTTATTGATGTCCTCTTACAGTAACTTCTAATTAAATGTTCTATATATCTTTCTAAGGAAAACCTATTTTCGATTTATGAGAAAATTGTTTTTCCAAATATAATGAAATTTTTTTAATTTTCAGAGGTTTGAGCAAAGTGTACACTTTTGGCCCTACATTTCGTGCGGAGAATTCTCGAACACGACATCATTTGTCCGAGTTTTATATGCTAGAAATGGAAATGGCATTTCTTGAAAATCTGAGTGACCTTTCAACTTTCATCGAAACCTTTGTGAAAGGTGTCACGAGCAAAGTGTTGGAGGAATGTGAAGTCGATGTACAAATGTTACTACAGCAGGCGTCGAAGGAGGGAGAGCATTTCACCCTATCGGAGCTGACGCAACGGCCCTTCGTGACTGTGAGCTATGACGAGGCAGTGTCTATATTGGAGCGCCATTCAGGGCAGCTTGAGTCGCGTGTGTGCAGAGGTGAGGATCTCTCCAAGGCGCACGAGCTGTTCCTAGTGAAACATTGTGGTGGGGGGCCAGTGTTTGTCGTTGAATGGCCTCGCAAAATCAAACCTTTCTATATGAAATGTGTTGCAGGTGATACTAACAAGGTAGGTCTACTTATTTTTAGCCTTAATAGTTTCCGTTATAAGTTTCCTAATAGTCATTCACACTTGGGACCTCTGTTAGCAACGCCAACCTCTCACATCACTTGGCAATTTCAATTGTTGTGTTTTATTAAGTTTTAAATTTAAATTAAATTTGATATGGGTTGACAACTATTTTACGAATCCAAATATTGGTTTATCTCCGAATTCGAATATGAATCTTAGAAAAAATTATGAAAATAAGAGGGAATATAATAGAGTAGAAAATAACCCATTTCAGTGGCTGAATGGTCTAAGGTGTAATTTTCTTATTAGACTGGCCTGCCAATGACTAGATCGGGGTTCGAATACCGGTCAAGTATATTAGGGGGGTTTGTTCCTAAATGGTTTCCCACTCTCCTTTCATGCAATTGCGGTTAGATTAGCTCTAAAATGTCTTTCCTAATATCTACCCCAATAGAGTAATTATTATCACACATGCATAGAACCTGAACAGGTGGTGAGAAAAATAGAAATAGGAACAAAGTTTTAACACTCGCTATAACATTCATTTATCCAATTAAATTAATGGTTGGGTTGAGTTATGTTTATAATGACATTATGTGCAGTTGAGCTCTAAAACAAAATAGAAATTTTGATAACTTTTCTAAAATCTGATATAGTGTTGACTATCCTGTAGGAGGGTCCCATCCTAAATCATGGTTTAAATTAGGACGGATAGCCGGCACACTTACCTTGGAGATACTGGAGTAGAAATTGTTTAGATATAACACTAAGCTAAGAGTGCTGGCTATCCCTCCTAATTTTAACTATGATTTGGGCATGTAATGAGGATAGAAAAGGATTAGGATGCCAGAGAGAATGATGAAGATAAAGTAGGGAGGGTCAAGAAAGTGATGGGAGGAACAGATAACAAAAAGTGTGTAAGGGGAGAAGAATAGTGGAAGGAAAGAGGAAGATTGAGGCATTTTACCAAACCGACTCGACCACAGGTTGTTTGGAAACTATTGATTTATCCTAGTGCTCTACTCCAAAAGGACCTACACATTTATATTAAATCAGTTAATCTTATTTGAATTTTGAATAATCATACGCTAGGAATAGCACTTGATTAACTATTTAATCAGACAATACTTGATATATTAGTTTTGTTTTATAAATTGTTTTGTAGGTGGCGGCCTTGGATTTGCTTGTCCCCCGGGTCGGAGAGTTATGTGGCGGGAGTCTTCGTGAAGATAACTACACAGTTCTTCAACAAAAACTAGAGTCTTCAAATCTTGATGAACCATTAGCTTGGTATCTAGAACTCAGAAAATACGGCAACATTCCCACAGGAGGGTTTGGTTTGGGCTTTGAAAGATATTTGCAATACATCCTGGGCATACAAAACATTAAAGATACCATTCCCTTTCCCAGATGGCCACATAATTGCAAATTATAGTATGAAGATTGATAATAATATGCATCATGTTTTCTGGTTTTGTACTCGGAGAACATTAAAACTAGAATTTGATGGATGCGGTCCGGATTGAAAGTGTTAATATCAGAATGTTGTCATATACAATATGGATGAAATACAACAAAAGTAATATTAGAATGTCGTTGGGAAAATTCCCTCCTGCTTGAATAGTTGAGATATACCCTTTATTTACCCTTAAAGGGGGCAAACACACCTTGCTTGGCTATACTCTGGCGCAGCGTGTAAGAAGGGCTATAGTGTAATATCAAGATAATACTGACCTACTTTTCAGGATGGATTGAATGTGTGCAAAGTATCACTTACAGACTAGACTTTTCTTTAATTCACACTCCTCCCTGATGAGTTCCGATAGAATGAAACCTAGGTCGGGGGATTGGGCGGTGACGATCAATTTTCTTTAAGAGACATCCATTACCTCTTTGTCCATTGGCAGCAGTGTAAAGTGTGAACTGTGTTCTTCTTTTCATTGTAAAGGCCATATTGTGTTTGTCCCCCTTTTATATGTTTCTATCCACCTTTCCTGTACCTTCTTCCAAATATAATACAATTGCCTCATAAAGCGAAAAGAGGTTTTCCTTATAGA
>CABFOV010000650.1:123013-152713 GCA_902141375.1 Timema poppense
GTTGGATATAGGTATATTTATCATAAATACCTCTAAAACAAATACTAAACAATATTAATGCTGGTTCCAAAGAATTAGTATTTTCCAAAACTTAGTCCAAATGTCCAATTATAAAAATGCCACTAATGTGGTGGGCCTTATAACAAAATAGTTCTAACTCCAAAATAACTACTGGTGAAATTGAGATACTGTTTTTCAGGTAATAGATTATAAAGGTATGATAAATATGCCAAGCGGTTTATAATTAAAATGTTCTTACGCAATCTGGATTTGTTTTAAATATGATCTATTTACTGATTTGTGAATTTAAAATGACATTTTTAATGCTTAATAATGGGCTTATAGTGGTTTTGATTTAATAAAAAAAAAGCTGTAATTTTCAAAAATTTTATTTCAACTAAAACTTTTCTACATAAATTTAGAATACTACTTACTGCACCTAGACATAATAGACTATACAGTATGAAATGTAATTTAACTATAAATGCTACGAAGGGAAAAAAACCTCATTTTCTATTCTAATGAGGAGCAGGAAATGGGAAAGGAACTGTGCCAAAATTAATAAATTTTATTTTAACAAAATATTATTTTCATTCCTTCAAAACATTACTATGTACAAAAATATACAAATTAAAATTAAATTTACAGACACTGGAATAGAGAAAACATGATTATAAAATAAAAACTTGCATAATAAAAGTCCACAGAGAAATGAAAATGTTTCGTTGTATCGCCAACAAATTGTTACATGATGGAACACAAAGCAGATATATCCTTGCCCTTGGAGACGGGCGGGCATTCCGTGAGTTTGCGGCCAAAGAACGATGGCTTCATGCACACGGGGTCCACTCCCGGTGGAGGGGGCTCACTTTGTTTGGAACATTCCTCTTCTGGCGAATCTTCCTCCTCCAAATTTTCAGTCACTTCTACGAGCTCCGCGGGGACCTCTTTCTCCACTTCAGGTTCCTTGACCGCGACCACGGCTTTGGTTATGTTGATCTTGATCTTACCTGGCATGGCCGAGGCGACTCCCAGCTGGAGCTTGTCCTCAAAGTGCACGTTGCCGTCGATAGAAGACACCACTGCCACGTGTGTGGTGTCTGCCGCCGGGGCCATGGGTTCTCTCGCCGGTTCTTCAACCGCTTTAGTCTCCACTTCTGTCCCCGGTTCATCTGTCTTTTCAACAGTTTCCAGCGTTACAGAATCCATACCACCCTCTATTTCTTTAATAGGCTCGTCGTCAGCGACAACTTCTTTCTTTATCTCACCTGAAAACAAAAGTGACATCAAAATCTGCCGATAATCTACTTTACTGGCCAGGCGTTGTTAAAACTGGTTCTAACTCCGGGAATGTTTAACATCCATGTGCCCTGAGGATGGCTTCTCTAATCCTTCGAGTAGAAGAAACTGGTTCAATTCATTTCTATGACAATATTAGGGATGGGGGGATAGAATCCTTAAGGAGATCAGAGAATTCGTTAAATAGTAGAATTGAGTCAACTCTATTTAAAATATATTCATTACTATACATAAGTGGTGTGCGAAGTACACTTTTTTATTTCAAGGTTAATTAAAAATTTTTTGCTAATGGTTTCATGCTAGAAAACATTTTATTTTGGTCTTATTTATATTATCATCATGAGTAACCGTTTCCAGCCTGCGGCCGGGTCAGGTCAGTTTAGTAAAATGCTTCCATCTTCCTCTGTCCTTCCACCACACTTCCTCTAATTTATTTCATTCTTCTCCTCTCACTTGAACACTTTTTGTTATCTGCTCCTCCCATCTCTTTCTTTAACTCACCTCTAACTTTATATATTAAAATCTTTTTGGTTCAATTCAATTTTATCAATTTTTTAAAAATATAAATCTTAATTTCTAAGCTATATAGCAGCTCAAAATGCTAATATTGAACATAGATAGAATGTTTTAAGACTGAATCCAGTAAGGAGTGAGACAAAGATTAACATCCAGTCCTCTGCCGTTAACTCATCCCTGTGAAAACCTGGGACCCATGGAACTGACTGAGCTAAGATTGACCCTGAAGGTGAAAAGAGGTCTTACAATACTAACAAAACAACATCACTCACCATCTTCTAGTAGCTGATGTTCCTCCACGACTATCTCGGCTGTGGCTACGCTATCCTCGGTTTCCTTCGCTTCGTTGGGTTCCTCTGCTTCAGTAGTCCCCTCCTTTTCTTCGGTGGGTTCCACCTTAACTTCAGAAGGGTCTGCCTTGGCTTCAATGGGTTCCTCCTTTACTTCATTAGGATCAGTCTTTACTTCAGTAAGTTCCTTCGTTTCTTCGGTGGGATCAGCCTTTGTATCAATGAGTTCGTCCTTTACTTCGTCTTTAACCTCACTTTCTTCCTCAGTCACATCCATCGCCTCTCCTTCCTCCACTTTATCTTCCCCTTTCGCTTCATCCAACACGGAGGAATCGTCGGCAGCAGATTCCAACGAGGCCTATTAAAATATGAACAAATATTTAAACACGGTATGTAGAGGCAGGTTCATTTGCAACAATGTACTACCATCGAACTGTCCATGTTTCTTTATCATTCCTCACTCATAGAGAATGTGGTGGGCGAGTGAAATTCATTTGTCACCATGAGCCATCAGTGAGACCACAGCCACCAACAGCTCAAGGTCGACTATATATTGCCACTCGTAGAATATTTAAGTGATAGAGCATTGGCGCACTAAGTCACAGGTTCGATTCTCATGTCCAGGTGTAATTGTCTTCAATTGAGTGAAATACTAACTAACTTTATGATGGTTTGAAAAAAAACATTTATTCATAGACAGGTTGTCGAAGAAATGTGAACCACTTCTTACCTTATAATCATCGTAGCAGAACGGATGATAGGTTTTCCCGTCAACGCGCACAGCCAAGCGAAGGTGCCACTCCTCTCGGTCCTCGTTATAGAACTGTTCAAACTTGTCGTGGCAGACATCACAGGATGTATCTTCCAGACTTTCTCCGGCAGACACACTCGGTATCTCTTGCACTTCCTTGTCCTCGGGACGACCCTCTGCGGCTTGTTGTGTCTCGAACCAACTCTGAGCTGTCAACGATAGTCAGTCATATTTGTTAAACTCAGAAAAACAAACAAAAAAAACTTTAAACATAATTCCGATGTTTTTCCTCTCGTTAGCATGATCTGGGGTACAAGATATATCGCATAAAGAGAGGGTGAGATGGTATGGAGACGAGCTGGGGGGGAGTAATGGAGGAAGAAGGATGCAGTTTACTAGACTGACTCTTACAGGTTGATAACCGTTCTTACCGCTCTATATCTGAAAGATAACCACCGCTCTATAGCTGAAAGATAACCAATCTTACCTCTTTCCTCCAAATCTTCAATCTCCTCGAACTGTATCCAGTCAGACACATCGTAATACCACTTGCGACTCTGGGCCTTGCGAGTGTTGTCTCTGTCCCTCCTGTTCTGTCGGAAGTGCCAGTCCAAGTGCTGGCTGTACTTGATGGTTTGTTCAGGCGGGAATCGAACTCCGCAGGAACTGCACTGAATTCCAGAGTACAGCAAGGTAACGATGCCGGGTTGACGCCTGCAAACGACAACACACTGTCATTCAGGTGTTCCTTATCAACTATGGGGTGTGTCAAGCTTCGACTTCACTCCAAAAAAAAAAAGTCGGCTATGACAATTATTACGAAGCTTCACTATTAAAAATAATGAAAGCCAAAATATTCTTTATATGGTTAATGAATCCCATTCGGAGCTGCTTTGTACATTACAAATTAATGTCAATATGAAAAAAAAGAAAAAGCAAAAGTAATTGACATGTAAGCTGTGATAACTTAATTTATCACAGTGAATTGTGCACTAAAACAATTTTAAGTGATTTTAGTACATAAAGTAATTTTAAACACATAATTGTGAATTTTGAGGCCGAAAATTTTCTGGTGTGTAGAACTTGCTCTTCTATACGCCTTTCAATGTTAAATAAAAAACAGTCATTTGGCGCCATTTTTACTTTGTGAACGATAATTGAGAATATTACTGTCAAAGTCATTTTTTTAAAGCAAAGTTAAAGCCAATATTTATCTTTGAAACCAAGTAGAAGCTTCGCACACATTCAAAATACACTACAATTATGAAGTAGCAAAGAGATGACCGGCCAATAATGTGAGTGTCCCTTACAATTTAAGTGTCTCTGGAATCTTGAAGTTGACTAGTTTGATTACGTTGCTCTCCTCCTCCTTCTTAACTTCTCGGACTTGAGCGTCAGATTGGGGCACGATACCAGAGGCCACCAGCTTCTTAAACAACTCATCTATGTTTACATCAACAGGCAGGAACGGGATACCACCTGCGGTGGCAGCAGCCTTTGGTGCGCTCACTTCCGTGCTCACTGAAACATGGCACAGTCGTATTTCATTAATCGGAGGCACGGGAAAGAGGGCTAAGAATAAATAAGTTCAAACGCAATATGGCTGAATGAATTAAAACATAAATACTATTTACACTTTAAGCCCCTGTAAACCAAATTGAGTTTAATTACACCCTCAATATTCAAGTTAGCCGTTAGTTAAATTAGTTAAATTTGTTCAACAATGAAGGCCAATGACTACAGTCTATTTTTCTTTTGAGACCCATTATTTAAATTAACGTTGCCAAAATGGTGGAAAAAAATAATATAATAGTTACATGTTGGGTAATGTGTCAGACTTATGTGCTGGGGGTCCGGGGTTCAATGCTCCGTCCTGGCACAGATTTATCTAATAGGCCTCCACCGTGGTTCGGATCCCACGTTAAACTGTAGGTCCTCCATTTCATCTCACAATCACCCTACCATTTCACATTAGCGTAATTGTGTATAACCCGAACAGGTAGTAAGACCTGGTGCTAATAATAATAATAATAATAATAAAGTTACATGTTTAGTTGGTTTAATGAACTAGTGGTAAATTATACAGTACTCCATAAGGAAGTATTATTGGAGATTTTTACAACTTTTTAAGATGAAATGCCAAATATTAGTGGTCAAAAGTGGGCTGCCTATAAAACTCTGGGTTTAGATTGGTTGTTTGTTAATGGCTAGCATCCAATAGTGATAGTTAAGAGCATTGCCCTTTATAGCGATTGAGTGGACTAGATGTTCTTACTTCATAGATTGATGATTTCATTTTATAATAAATATACTTTTATACTAAGAGACTGTACAAAGAAATAAGATGTGTACTCTACCCACATTTTAATCATTTGGTTAACTTGGAACGGCAAAAAATATCAAATGTCTTTAGTGAAAGTTTTATAATCCTCATTACAAGTTCTATTTTTTACTGATACTATGGATATTAGGGTGCCAAGGTTAATCTATATTATTATTATCACCTTGCCTTACTACCCGTTCAGGTTATACACATGTACGCTAATGTGTAATGGTAGGGTGATTGTGAGATGAAATGGAGGACCTACAGTTTAACGTGGAATTTGCCGGGACCGAGGATTGAACCCCGGCCGCCAGCATAGAAGTCTGACACCTTACCCCTAGACCACCAGGTCAACTTTAATACTATATTAATTGTCTCATTTCAAAATATACCTTCCAAGGGTGATGTGAAGGTGGTAAGTTGCGAGACTGTCTCTGGTTTCTTGATGGCTTCCTGAGAGTCCTGCTCTACTTGGTAACTGCAGCCAGAGGCAGGAGCGGCCATAGTGGCCGGCATCAGACTTGTGAGCATCTCCAATGGCATCTGACCGCCTGAGGAGACAAACAACACACCTCCAAATACAAGCTGATCTTAAGCTACGTACAAGATGCATTCATTAGTCATAGTTATCCTGGATACAATATTAAACAATGACACAGTTCGATTGATTTAATTAATACCCACAGTATATAAATTCATATATATTAGTGAAGTATGATTTAAAAAAAAATCATTACAATATTTTTCTAAATTATGGAATGCAAAACTGATAGAGCTTGGATGGTTTTGGGTATCTAGTCAGAATATTTAGTAAAATGGAAGGATAGATGGTGAAATCAGCAATGAGTGCATCTCAGAGAGGAGTTGGATGTATGTGGAGTATTACTAAGACTATAGTTGTATCAAAAGAGACAAAAATGGTGGTATATAATTGTGTGTTGACCCCAATATTGTTGTGTGTATGTGAAGAGTGAGTTTGTCGGGAGAAACACAAGAGCAAGGCGAATGCGGTTGGAATGAAATATATAAGAAATGTATGTAGACAAACTCGTGTGGACAGAGTCAGTGTTGAAGGGGTATGGTTTGAATCCGACAGGTGAAAGAAGAGTCTTGCGTTGGTTTGGGCATGTTGAGAGGATGAGTGTGGATCGAGTGAAGAAGCAAATATATGAAGTTAAGTGTGTGTGGATCAAGAGAAAGAGGTAGGCTATGTAAGATGTGGCTAAATGTTGTAGAGGAATATATGAAAAAGAGAAACATAAGAGTTTTAAGTATAAAAGAGTATGTAGGGTGGCTACTCAAAATCCATACCAAAATTCCCTGATTTTTCCAGGTTTATTCCAAGTATAAAAGGAACACATCATTTAATGGCTTTATCTAAATGAGTAAAATAGTAATAATAATAATAATAATAAGATGAATTAAACAAACAATAAACAAGTGATAAATGAGAAGATTCCAAAAAATATAATCTCATGCTGTGTTGCAAGTTAATTAATGTTAAAGAACCTAGGTAAAGATAATATAATATTTAGGCCTACCTGATTAAAATGAGCTTTGAGCTATGATATATTTGCTTAACAATAAAAGATAGACCAATATGCACACACACACAAAACAGCAGTACTCATTGAACACTAAAATCTAGGTATGAAATCCTTATCCATGTTTAAAATTAAAAAGCATGATTAAGCATATTTAGAGTTCTAACAGAAAAATAAAATAATTTCAGCTGTATACATTACAATAAGTCTTTCTCTTTTAGGAAGTTGCGTTGCGCGTTTCACACTCCTCCCTGATGAGTTCGGATAGAATGAAACCTAGGTCGGGGGATTGGGCGGTGACGATCAATTTTCTTTTAAGAGACATCCATTGGCAGCAGTGTAAAGTGTGAACTGTGTTCTTCTTTTCATTGTAAAGGCCATATTGTGTTCGTCCCCCTTTTATATGTTTCTATCCACCTTTCCTGTACCTTCTTCCAAATATAATGAAACTATCTTAGAAATGGTTCTACCCTCTGGGACAAGATCTTGAAAAAGGCTAGCTTAGAAGACAGAAACTTGTCTGTAATTATTTCTGTCACAGTCTTGTAACTTTCACATGTTGGGGCTTTTTTTTCTATATCATGCTCAGCCCAACTTATAAACGCATCAAGATTTGGAATAATGTCAATTCCTCTTTGTGCAACACTTGCGTTTTCAAGCCACCTAATTGGACAAAATCTGACTGTATTATTATTATTGGACAAATCTATCAATATGATCGTATGTGGGATCTTTGTGAAATTCCAGATAAGAGAAAATTCCCAGATATTTCCAAGTTTTCCAAGTGAGTCGCCACCATGGTATGGATGTTGTTGTAGGGAAGGGAGTATGCAAGGATAGGGAAGTGTGGAGAAAGTTAGCGAGGATGAATTAAATACGGAGCTGTTATTTGAGCTATATGCACCGTTCTTTGCCTACCCAGTGAGGGAACTGATTGATTAGGTATGTATGTACATGTATCTTAATAAAGCAAATAAAACAAATTTATACAATGCCAAATGTTATTGACTTTCAATCAATGTTCAGTGTTGGAAAGTAGGCTTCCTTCCGTATATTGATAAGTGACCCCATCCCTTGTGAGAGTTGACTTGTAGGGACATCTCGAGGATTGTTACGGAACATTTAAACAATTAGGTAACCTTGAATAACCATTCTGTCTTAAAAAGTAGGATGTGGGTTTGGCTTGCATATCAACAATAATAATTATTTGTGCAGTGGGTTTTCAAAACAACAAACTTTATGGAATATACTTGTCGAGCAAGCCCTCGCTCACAAATTATAATACTGACCTTGTCTAGTCCTGTGCGTTGGAGGTGGACGAGCTAGGAGCCCCAGACCAGCGCTGTCTTTATGGTAATGTCCAGGAGAGCTCCTCGTTGACTCGGTATCCACAGAGTCCTGTAGTCGCCTCCCTCCGGCGCCTCTTCCCGCCACTGGGTTACCTGAAACCATAACATTGTTTGCTTCAAGTAGATTGAAAATAGAAAAACATACTTTTTTTTATCTTAACTTAAAATGACAATAAATATTATTATTATTATTATTATTAGCACCGCGTCTTCCGCCAGGTCACCAATAAATATTATTACTTAATGGAGTGTTCACAAATTATTGTGACTTAATGGAACGGCCGATGGCTTATTAAACCAACAGATGTAACAAGCAGTGCCGAAGGATTAATGTATTGGCCTGGAAATAAACTGCCTCCGAAACGAAGTCAAATCAAATAATATGAGATATTACTTAAGCCAATTTGAAGTACGAATATAAAAAAAAATATCAAACAAAAAAATTCTACTTTGAACTTTGTATAACTATGCAAATTTGATTCATAAAATGCTATATTTCAAACATGATGATTATATTTCGTCTTGGAATGATAAATTAGGTGACTAATTTAGGTAAATTTCGGGAAAAGTTGGGAATTTATCAATTCTCATAGGTTGAGGGGGATTGATCCCAAATTCTAAATGAATGGTTAAAGTAAGGGGAATATACAAAAACCATTTTAAAAGCCATTTTTTCACTGACACAGACAATTTCAAACCCAAAACTCACTCCAGTAGTATATTCATGGAACGTGAATGGCTCACCTAAAATGGGCAACGCGGGCTTGTGGCCTTGAACAAAGTCGGTAGCTCCGTCGTTGGACGACTCGTCCCCACTCAGACCCATGTTACTGTTGCTGTTCTCAGCGTCGAGGTGGGGAGGGGGCGAGGCCAATCTTGTTCCCTCCATGTTGACAATCGTCACGTAACCCGGCCTCACCCACCTCGGCAGTACGGAGAACCTGATGAAATGTTTCTTGTCTCGAACCAAGATTGGCTTGGGGAGGCCACCAAACTCAACGGGGAATGGCCGACCATTTATCATCACTCTCATTAATGCGTCCACAAAACGAAGAATGTGAGGTTTGCCTTCAATATCAAACCTAAATCAGAACAAATTCAAGTTAAAGAAATAATTAGAGATCTATATTATTCAAAAGTTAGATATTTTTGGGAGTTTCATGAATTAAAACTAAAGTTCAGCATTGCTAAAATTGTCTAGTTAACTCTGTGTACTATCGATTGTTTGTTTAAAATTGATTAAAATCTTCTCCTAGATATGTAGGCAAAGTTTTAAGACCTAAATATGTAAAGATTTGATCATTCACTATTTGTTTTTAAATCTATTTTGATTATTGTGAATAATGGCTGAATTTTTTATATTGTAGTGAAGTGATTGGAAATGTAATCGAAAACAACACAACGAAATAAAATTCAATTCAATTATGCCCATCACTAGCACCAACCCATTTGAGAAGTTAAACGTGTTGAATACTATAGCGTGGTATAGAGATTTTTAGCGTATAGTATAAATTATTTCAATACTAGTCAATCCTATAGTTATCGAGTATTGTATCGGGTCACAAATAGGCAGTTATTTTTAACGATAACCAAAAAATAGCTTAAAAATCCGTGAAAATAACCAAATATCTTGTGATCTGTGTTATACGTTTAAAATCCACGAAAATTGATAAAATCTCTAAAAAAAAAAGGCAGCCCTGCACTGTTGTATTAATATTAAATAAAGATGTAAAATGTTACCGTTTGATAGGGGCCTAACCCATTCCTTAGTCTGTGATTTTAAGACAACACCTAGATTTTGAAGCTACAAGTTTGGGTTAATTCGGTGAATAAAAATTGATTATTTTTGAATGATTAAAAAACATAGTAATTATAAATATTAAAGGATAAAAAGGAAAGTTAAAAAAAAAATATAAAATAGATATTTAGGAGTATTAAAAAAAAAATACATTCATTATTTCCTGTCTATTAGGAGTGCAGTTGTTCTCTTGGCGTGAGCCGTAGTATCCATTTAAAACTCAGCTTGAAGAGAAAACAAATATTACAGATTAAAGTACTCCATCAATGGATAAAAACAATTAACCAACCTTTGAGGTTTGGCATCCAAGAAGACAGGCACCATGGTTTTTGCATTAATGATCAAATTAATTTTCCCAGCAACCAAATCTTTCCGAGCGTAGCCGATCTTGACTTGTGGCTGAGGCCCGTCAAGTTTCACTGTGTGCAGTTTACCGCCAATTTCAATGTTGACGGGCGGACCACCAAAGATACATTCGTACCATTTGCCGTCGATGTACAACTCGCGAGTCGGAGCTCCAATGCGAATTCTAAAAATATATATGCAACAATCAGGTCAAGATATGCATTCCTACTTTTTTCTTTGTCAAACACAACCTTTTTAAACCAAAGTGAGATCTAGGGGTGTGTCGAGAAATCGTTCAACTCAAAGCAAACTCTAATTGCACTTATAAAATAGTCTCTAAACCAAAATAAAGTTAAAATATGTTTGATTGTTTGTTTTATGCATTGAGAAAATATTATATTGTTTGTGTTTATTTATTTGTATTAATTTATGGACCAAAATCAGATTTTTTTTATTGTGAGTGTGTTTGTAACATTTCATTCTAATTTGATAAAAAGTGACTATCACAGCTTGAAATTCTATTTTTTTTTAAATCTAAGATAAGACTTGTAATATTTATTTACCCACCTGAATTTAAGTGAAACTAAATTAATATATTAAAAAATAGCCTTAAATCCACCAATAGTGTGTAAAGAGGTTGTGAGACAACATTCTTTTTTTCTCTCCCTAAAATGTAACTAACTCTTGCGCATGGAGACATGTCCCAACTTGAGCTTAAGATGTGCAGCAGAGGGGCGAAAGGGGAGAGAAAGACGTGTTAAAATAAATTCACACTGCATATTAATCAGATAAATTTGTTATTTTAATTAGTGTAAGTAAAAGTTGGATAATTTATTGTGCAAAAAAAAGTGTAAATTCCAGAAATTCGATCAAATTACCTTACTTTTTCCTGTAGCTGAAAGGTTGAATTTAGAAGGAAGTGTACCCACATTTGTGTGGAGTGGGAAGCTATTTAAGAAAAACCACCCTCGGTACACCTGACCAGAATAGAACCCTGAACTCCCTACCATCGTCAGTGTATTCTATTGCGAGAGCAGCGCCCCAGAGCCTGTGGCCACCGTAAAGGGTTCTATTAAGATTCATATTTCACACTGGTCTCGAAACAAACCTGTGTGTGATGCCGTCCAGAACAAAGTCCCTGTACCCCTCGTTGAAGGCGCACAAGATCGAGTCGCGATCATCAAAGGTGACCCTGCGCTTGACATTGCCTTGGAAGCTGATCTCGCGAGGGTCGTCCCACGTCATCATGACGATGGCGGTGTCGCCGTAGAAGCGGATCTCCCGCGGGACACCGTCGATGTTGATGGTCCTCATAGAGTCCTGAAGGATGTGCTCCAGAAGCTTGGCGTCGGCCGGGGGCAGCTCCCTGTCACGCACCAACATGGGGGGGTACGTGATGCGAGGCGGTGGGTGCTGCATCTGATGCTGGAGCTGTTGAGTTAAGGGCATGCTCGGCGAGAACCTCAGCCCGGGGCCACTTCGGGGACTGAAGTGATCAAACCTACAAGAGGAACGTTCATATCATTTACACCCTCACGTTAAAAGCACAAATAACATCTATTAAGGGTGAGCTAAGTTTCAAAACTTCTACTCACAGAGGGAGGAGGAAGTAAACAAACATGGCTTTACACCAATAAAGACAGTGACAGCTAAAATACTCTACTTATTGTTAATTATCCCCATTCTGAGCTGTTATATACAGTAAGGA
Organism: Timema poppense; assembly: GCA_902141375.1. NCBI lineage: Eukaryota > Metazoa > Arthropoda > Insecta > Phasmatodea > Timematidae > Timema > Timema poppense. The sequence goes on from CABFOV010000650.1 coordinate 134,937, forward strand.
TCAATATTAATATGTACCTGTTTCAGTGCCAGCTTGGTCTAAGAAAGCATCACTCTTACAAGAGACTAGACTGCAAAACAGTTGTGCAATAAAAAAAATCCAAGCTATTTTACCGCATAAAGTCATATAATAGCCATAATATAATATTGATTTCAAGTTTAATGCAATTAACGAAAAATATTGGAACTTTGATTCAACTTCGAGAATAATTTATATAATTGATCAGAGTTCTTTTCGAATTGAAACAATAGCTTTGCACTTCCTTAAAGTGTTTATAAACAAATATATTAGAACGTGTTACTTTTATTTGGGCTTCATTTTCTACAATTCTATCATGTTTATTTCATGACATGTTTTATAAAATGCTTAATGCACTTTATTTGATACAATTTAATAAAACATTTCAGGGGGGTTTATTAGTCATGTACCTGTTCTCAATGTCTCCATCAAAGTTGGGTCTGTTCTGGAAAGGGGCCCTCCATCTGTTGACGGGGAAGTTGGAAGGGCTGCTGATTTCCGGGCAATGATAAGGTACGCCCGGGGTCATCATGCGCATCTGTGGCGGGCCAGAAGACGGAGGAGGGCCCCGATGCTGCCAGGGCTCCCAGCGCGGTTGGGTCACGTTCCAATGTGGGGGCGGGGGTTCAGGGGCGGGTGCCATGGAGCCGAGAGGGGGTACACGCGGAGCGGCCTTCTGTCCACCAGGGAACCTTTCGTCTATGTCGCCAAACCTCATGTCAGAGGGTGACATTTGAGCTGATATTTAGTAAAGAAAGAAAACATGGTTGTGAAACAATTGTTGGTTTTGTTGATAATTTGTCTATGTAAATCTGGTAAATATTAATCCTCTTTACTATCTTTTAGACCATAGACGTTTGTTAGTAGAACCAAACCATAATCTAAGTATTTGAATTACATTTGCAGCGTAAACTTGGACATGGTCATGTAGTGAGGATGTTGGAGTACATGAGATAGTAGAGGAAGCAAGACTGAGATGGTATGGACATGTAATGAGGATGAGAAAAGGAAAGAATACCAAAGAGAATGATTGAGATAAAGTGTGTAAGAAAAAGACCACAGAGAAGATGACAACCAGCCTGTGAGTGAGAGTAAGATGGAGGTGTTTTAATAAACCTAACCAGGCTGGTGATTGGTAACAGTTAATACTGATGATTTCATTAGAGTGATACAAGTTTTTGTTGCTACTTACGTTGTTTGTTGACATCAGAGGAATCATTGACAGGACTGCCTGGGCTGTATACAGGACTCTTATCTCCTATTGGGGGGAAAAACCCAACATACATTCAGTTAGCCTTGCATTCAACTCTATCACAATATACCATTAGCGTGATTAATTGTGTAACCTGAACAGGTACTAGGACACAGCGAACAAATAAATAGGGGTGTGTGAAGAGTTGAAAACCTCAACTTTGCTTCAAATATTCATTCCCTTTGACTTAATAAAATCTGGAGATTTATTTTCAAATTGAAGTTTCACCAAAAAATATTTAAAGTTAAAACACACATCTACTTTAATTTTTGTTAATTTTTTGCTGTTATTTCCATCATAGATTATTGTTCACATGAAAATAATTAAATTACAACTTGTAATAATAGCTTAGTTTATTCTTTTTCAGACAAAATATATTATGTTTAAAATATTACAGTTTGTAAATTATATATAATAACTAAATTTACCTAATTATGTAAAGTACAATATTTGTATCCAACCTTTAAATATTTTTTTTTTATATTTGAAGTTCAATTTGGCTTCAGGAAAATATCATTATGTTCAATTTGACTTCACTTTGAATTTAAAAAGTGAATTTCGCACACCCCTAACAATCAATAAAAATGTAAACTAGAAATCCCTGCTATATGTCTTGTGACAAGTTGATGTTGGTTATTGTGACTCACCTTGTTCATCGTCAGACCCGAGCCTTCGCCTCCTCCTGCGTTGCTCCCAGGCCTCTTTGCTCTCCAACTCGTCTCTGCGCTGGGCCTCCTGCAGCTTCGACACTTCATTCATGCGGATCATCTGAGCACAAGGGCAGTGTGAAATATCAAACCGTGTCCTTCGGAGGTAGCACAGTCTAAGGGTCTGTCTCACAATCGTTGGGAAGGGTCAAAATTTAGCCATGCACATCTAGGGGTGTGGGGGGTATAATTATCCATATGTAATTTTATCACTGTGGTCCACTCTGATGAGTAGGGGTGTGCAAAGTTTAGAAACTTCCACCTGGCTTCAAAACAACTATCAGCTTCGACTTTATCCGAAAAAAGATTCCAGCTTTGACAATTATTGTGAAGCTCCGTCAATTAAAAATATTGGGATAAAATATTTAATTTAGGGTCAGTTGTTGCCATTTTGAGATTATAAATTTTGTTATCTGTAGAAGAAGGCACAGGAAAGGTGGATGGAAAATTATAAAAGCTGACAAACAAAATATGGTTTTTACAATGAAAAGAAGAACACACTTTACACTGCTGCCACTGGACAAAGAGGTTAGGACTGTCTCTCAAAGAAAATCGATCCTCAACACCAGATCCCCCGACCTAGGTTTCATTCGATCAGAATTTATGAAGAGGGAAAGTGAAACGGCCAACCTAACATTACAACTTAATATTCATAGGGAAAAACCTAAATAAATTAATATTAAGTTGCGATAGTAACTTGATTTATTAGAAATAAAATGAGATGTTAGAAACAAATGTCCAAACAAACATTTTCAAAGTGATTCTAGTGCAAAAAAAAGTTATATAAATAGCCCCAACATTTTTTTTTCCAATCAAAAAACAACATAAAAAATATTGTAACTTTGTTTTGGCTTTAAGGCCCGTATGCAAGGACGATACTGAGCACGACCAGAGTACAGGCAGAGTATGAGCCTCGTGCTAGTATGATCTATGACGCAATATCTCGAGTCTCGCCAGAGTCTGGTCCCAGGCTGGCTCAGGCTATACTCTGCCCGTACTCGGAGGATATTTCCACAACATGGCGCATAGACGATCGAGACACCTGTTTTCCCGACAGGCCTCATGCTCTGTTAGTACTCAGCCCGTACTCTCGCCGTGTTCAGCATCGTCCTTGCATATGGACCTGAGAAAATTCCATATATTTGATTTGAATTGAAATAGTGAACTTCATACACCCCTACTAATGAGGCTGCATTTATTCTAGAAGCTACCTTCCAACACTATATTAAACCATTAATTGCTTTGGGGTAGTTATTAAAAATACAAAAATTTACAACACTGTTTTAGTTAACCAGTAGTGCATTCATTATACAATGGTATGGCCATGTAATGAGGATGGAGAATGATGGAGATGAGGTTTGTAGGAGAAAGACCACAAGAAAGAGTGTGCAAGTGAGGAGGAAGAGTGACAACTCCCGACCTGGTGTGAGCGCGGGGAACTCTCACTGACCTGCTGAATGAAGAGGTTGTACTGGTTAAAAGAAAGGGTTCCGTTCTTCAACTGCTCCTCTGCGTGGGCCATGATCATGTTGAAGTTGAAAGGGCTGTTGATAGCGTCAACATCCATGAGGTGTGGCCGTGGCCGCATGTCCGTGTCCATCTCGGGGAACGGGGACAGGGGGGTGTTCAACGACCGTCTGCGCTCACCGGGGTCATCTGACGAGTTACCAGTTATAAGCATCTTGAATCTACCTCGTTAAGCAGAGATTAAAATCTAAACCTTTGTGGAGGTACAAATTTTGAGTTTGGTAAGCGATCCAATGATCCGACATTCTCAAAATACTTGTCAATAAGCCCGTAGAAAACTTCAAAAATTCCCAATATTAATATTTCAATAATTTTAGTCAAATTCAAAATTTGAATCTGAAAGTAAGAATAAGAAACTTTATAAATAAGTTAGAATAGTTCCATTATTTCGCTAAAATTAAATTTCAAGGCTTTATAAAGACAACCTCATTACACCCTATCTCTATCTTGAGCTAGTTCTGACTAATCCACCTCATTACACTCTATTCCTACCTTGAGGTAGTTCTACCCAGTCCACCTCATTACACTCTATTCCTACCTTGAGGTAGTTCTACCCAGTCCACTTCATTACACCATATCCCTATCTTAAGATAGTTCTACCCAGTCCACCTCATTACACCCCATCTCTTACAGGTCCACTCTAATGTTATCCCCCCACCTGCGTCTAGGTCTTCCCGCTGGTCTCTTCCTAAAGTTTGCTAATATTTACCTTAAACGAAGCCCTAGTTTCATTCGTTGGCACTGCATTTCCTGCCCACCGTAACCAGCATGATTCGATTCCAATCATCAATGTTTGGTGATGAGTACAGGGTTTGTTACCCCCTCTATTCTCCATTATCACCCCTTTTTAGGTCTAGCTATATTCATTGTTTGCTTTGTGTCTTCAAAACAGAACTATTAAGTGAAAGGCTATACAGCCCCAGTGGGTGTACCTGGCAACTTGTGGTAGAGGAGTCGCCGGCCCAGTCGGTCAAACACGGGCTGGGGCTCACCCTCAAACGCAGGCTCATGCTCGGGGGACACCGACTCAGATTTGGTGTTAAGGATGTGCGACCGTGAAGGCAGGTCTCTGAACTGGCCAAAAGGTCGGGGGGACTTGTACGTATCAGGTTTGAGCTCCTTGTATTTGGCCCAGCCTCGCGGGTCATCGTCAATGCGAGGCTTCATCTCGATAAGCGTCTCGTCCGACTCTGGGGTGTCTTGAGACGATGGAGTGGGGGATGGGGCGTGCGGAGGTGTGGAGGGAGTGACAGTCACAGGCGCTGTTGGTAGCTGTCGCAGGTCCACGTCTTCACTGCCAAACAACCTACAGTAAAATATTAGGTTTTAGAATACCAAAAAATGTTTCACCACACAATTAAATTTTGATAATTTCCTTGAGTCTATTTTGTGAATGTTTGATTCTTTATCCTGACATTAATCTTGTAAATTAGCATTTTATCGGGTGAATGGAGGGATATTTCTTTAAAAAGTCTGTTCCAAAACATCTGATAGATTTTTAAAAAAAATTGCTAAAAATAATAATTATTAATACTTTCTAAATTTAACTTTTATAAATTATGATTATATACCAAAATTTACCATATTTGAAAGAATACTTTTTAAACCAGTAGATTGCAAACTTTTGGCCGGAAGTATATTTTTGTGGGCCGCGAAAAGTTTTTGAAATGTGAAAATTCGTGTAGTTAAATTAAAAGCCCAATATACTGTGGATTCAGATATAAAGAGGCAAAAAGTATGTCTCGTGAATTTCCTGGCTGGAGTGGCATCTGTTGCAGCTAGTATACAACAATAGGCACAAATGAAAGACTGTGTAGTGACCCACCAAATAGCACTTGCATACTATTTTTTTTTTTAAGACAAAGGACAAATAGCCCTGTATTAGGCCGAGGGATCAAAGACAATGTAATCAGAGTATTTAATGTTTCATACGAGTACAGTGTATGACTGGTAAGTTTTGATTTTTTATCTCTGTTTTTGATGACTTAAATTTATGTATATCAATGCATAGTAAGTAGCGTTGATTTATTTTTCTCCCATCCTCCGCCCCGAAATGTCAATCTACAGGTCACCTTTCGATATACCAAAGTTAGGCCATAACGTGGGAGTCAAGTAATGCCCCCGACAACAGGGCTATACCATGCTCCTAATATATTTGAAAATAGAAAATTAGGGGGAAAAAACAAACATAAAATAGAGATACAGTAATTGAGTTTCATGTTCATTCTTGTGCAGTCACCCGAAGCAACCGAAAACAAGTTTACCCCTGCTTATGAGAGATAGATTAGTTTATTTTTGTAAAATTATATTCAACAATAACTTTTTAATAAAATGGTAAAACCAATACGTACATAAGAACTAGGTGGGTCAAGGGATTTTGTCGTTTTATAAATTAGATCGCGGTTCTTAAAACGTTTGTGAACCGATGTCATCAGCGAAGCTTGGAAGGTGACAATCTTTCCTTGGTGGATTATGATGTATCCCTTTTTAATAAACTGCACCATAGTGTAAACATTCAAAATAATAAAACCGACATTGATGGTATGGTCATGTAATGAGGATGTTGGAGTACATGAGATAGTAGAGGAAGCAAGACTGAGATGGTATGGACATGTAATGAGGATGTTGGAGTACATGAGATAGTAGAGGAAGCAAGACTGAGATGGTATGGACATGTAATGAGGATGTTGGAGTACATGAGATAGTAGAGGAAGCAAGACTGAGATGGTATGGACATGTAATGAGGATGTTGGAGTACATGAGATAGTAGAGGAAGCAAGACTGAGATGGTATGGACATGTAATGAGGATGTTGGAGTACATGAGATAGTAGAGGAAGCAAGACTGAGATGGTATGGACATGTAATGAGGATGTTGGAGTACATGAGATAGTAGAGGAAGCAAGACTGAGATGGTATGGACATGTAATGAGGATGTTGGAGTACATGAGATAGTAGAGGAAGCAAGACTGAGATGGTATGGACATGTAATGAGGATGTTGGAGTACATGAGATAGTAGAGGAAGCAAGACTGAGATGGTATGGACATGTAATGAGGATGTTGGAGTACATGAGATAGTAGAGGAAGCAAGACTGAGATGGTATGGACATGTAATGAGGATGTTGGAGTACATGAGATAGTAGAGGAAGCAAGACTGAGATGGTATGGACATGTAATGAGGATGTTGGAGTACATGAGATAGTAGAGGAAGCAAGACTGAGATGGTATGGACATGTAATGAGGATGTTGGAGTACATGAGATAGTAGAGGAAGCAAGACTGAGATGGTATGGACATGTAATGAGGATGTTGGAGTACATGAGATAGTAGAGGAAGCAAGACTGAGATGGTATGGACATGTAATGAGGATGTTGGAGTACATGAGATAGTAGAGGAAGCAAGACTGAGATGGTATGGTCATGTAATGAGGATGTTGGAGTACATGAGATAGTAGAGGAAGCAAGGCTGAGATGGTATGGGCATGTAATGAGGATGTTGGAGTACATGAGATAGTAGAGGAAGCAAGGCTGAGATGGTATGGTCATTTACTGAAGATGGAAAAGAAATCAACACCAAAGAGAGAAATGGAGTTATGTAAATTAGATTTGTCATTGGAGTGGTGGTGATAGCTAACAAAGATTATCAATCAGATCTACTTTGATGAATTTATCCGACATAACGTATGTAATCATAACTTTTGGGTTTAAAAACTTTCACACAAACAATTTGTTTGTATTTCTATTTAATTCTTTTAGACATTTTAAAATTATTAAATGACAAACTTATGAAAATAACCATTTGAATTTCGGGGAGCATTTATGGTTCACCAAACAATGTTTTGCAAATGAGAATGTCTTAGAAGATGTGGTGTTGCCTTCACAAATTAAGATGGCGAACCAAACATGACGGAGGCTGTTGATGACCTCATTCCAAACTGTTTTAGATTGTGTTCATGCGGATCTGTTTATGTAAAAAATGTTTTTATTTTGCAACTAATATTTGGCATGGCTCTCAATCAAAGTTATTATTCTTATTATTATTATTAGCACCGTGTCTTACTACCCATTTGGGTTGTACGTACCTACACTAATGTGTAGTGGTAGGGTGATTGTGAGATGAGATGGAGGACCTACAGTTTAACGTGGGATCCGAACCACGGAGGAAGCCTGGCATTCCACATATTCACAAGTTGTGATTAATACACGTCTCGGCCGAGGTAAAGGAAGGGTTTGGCAATCAGATAGATCTGTGGCGAGACCGAGGATTGAACCTCGAACCTCCAGCACAGAAATCCGACACCTTAACCCTAGACCACCAGGTCACTCATTCAAAGTTTAAAAAAAACACAATTTATTTATGTTTGTGACGAGTTATAATTAAATACACATGGCAAAAATAAAACTAATTTATTCTTCATGCACGATCATCTCTGGTTGACACAACCACAAGGAATCATAGGCATTTAGATCCTCGAGAGTCCTTTGGGCAGTAATTAACATATTCCCCCACTGTCTTAAGGGCCAAACAAGTATTACTTAACGCCATTTAAGGCCTTTTTTTGACCCTCCCGTTACCCCATGTAAAGCTCTGCAACATTTTGACAACAGCCCTCAACCCCAATTAGATAACACTTTTAGTCTAAACTATAAAAAAAACAGTGCCTTTTCTTCATGTCATTTTCTGATGGGCTTTTTTTTTTAGTAGACTAGTTATTTTCATGTCCAATCTTATATATTTAAAATAAATAGGATTTTTAATAAAGGATGCAATTTCTAGCCTAAAAGTTTTATTTGTATTTACAAATATATTTTTTTAAGTGTGAAATAGCAAGTTTATTAATGACGATCATTTATCAACATCTTATGACCAAGTTTGTTCAATCATTCATTTATATTTGTGATTAGAGGTATTTCCTGTGGAATGGTTTCACGAGTCAAGTCAGTGGCTTCCTGTACCTCGACTAGTTCTTCGGGAAGTCCCTGTACATCTGCCTAAACCCACGCCACGTAGCTTAACGCTACGATGGACCTCGGGTGCGTTACATAATACTTGTATGGCCCCTAAGCACTCTTTCCAGTCATACACATAAATTAATTACACTAATAATGGAGGACTGTAGAATTTAAAATGTACCTAAATTTGTTGAAAGCCAATTAGGAAAATCCAAACCTCAGTACATCCCTTTGGACGTGAACCCTGATCTACCGTAATAATCAGCCCATCCCTTTGGAAGTGAACCCTGATCTACCGTAATAATCAGCCCAGTGTGTGACACCTTACACCAGCGATGATTTCAACACCCAAACTAATCTTTTCCCTCCAAAATATATTGTAAATACAAAGCTTGTTTAGAATAAAAAACCAACCCCAAAACTAATCATACAAATGACATAGAAAAACAAAAGAAATGCATGAATAAAAAGTAGCAAGGAAGAACACTATAAACAAATGTAATTGTTGGTGAAGAGTAAAAAAAAACTCTAAAGGGCACTTCATTACACCCTATCCCTATCTTGAGCTAGTTCTGCCCAGTCCACCTCATTACACCCTAACTATTTCAATAATAATAATAATATTCAGCACCGCGTCTTACTACCCGTTCGGGTTATACGCTTTAAGTACTAATTACTCTAATGAAAGGTTGAATTAGAGGAAGTGAACCCGCATTTGCGTGGAGGGAGAGTGGAAAACCATTTAGGAAAAACAACCCCCAGTTCACTCGACCGAGATTCAAACCTCGATATCCCCGTCCTCAGCAGTCGATCTCAACACAAGCACATTAGTCAACTACTCGACCGAGGCGGGTCCTAACTATTTCAGTTTCATTCTAGTGTTATATCCGTATCTTCTCGCTGCTCTCTTTCCATTATTTTTGCCATACAATAACTTGGAATGTGATCTATTTTCTCCTTCTCATGCCGCATATCCTGACTATCGTAATCTTAAAGATTAGATTGCCCTCACAATGATGATGTGAACAAGGTAGTGTATTATTATGTAACCTCCTCCATTATATGAATTATTATTTTTAGCCTAAATTTGTTCATGTATGGAGAGAGACCATTAATTAACAACTGCCAAGGACCAGTTAAAATATTGTTTTGTCTATTCTGAGCTTTAAACAAAGGTTCAACTTAAATAACATAATTCGTGTATGATTATAGTTTCAAAATAGATCCAAAAACTGTATTGCTTTTAGCTTGTAACAGCAAAGCTATCCCCTTCGGTTATTGCCCGATCTAAGGCGTCCCACTCGAAAGAGATTGAACTGCCGACTAAGAGAGCAGGGATCAAATCCCAGTTGGGTGTAATAAGGGTAATTTTTCCTAAACGGTTCTACCCCACCCCTCCATGAAAATGATATACTTTATTTAAATTCAACCTACTTCATCCTTAACACATTAATATAATGTTTATTTCCGTACATCCCAAAGAAGAAGCGGTGACAAAATATTAAAATCAAAGAGTAAGTAATAAAGTGTTATTGGGAGGGCCACAAGGACTGGAACTGTTGTTACTTACGCATCAAATATTTCAGCCTTAGTTTTTTTCGAGGGTGGTTGGTCAGCCCGTTCCAAAGAGGCTCTCTTCTTGCCCGGCGAGCCTGGCAATTGTCGCAGGTCTACATCCTTGGAGGAAACTTCTACAATTACGTCTGCAACCACAACTACAGATTATTAAACGCTAGGTCACACAACCAGGCAGTCCCAGAAGAGCTTCTCTCGTAGGCCATTAGCAAAACTGCCAACCAAGAGCTCAGTGGTGTAGTTCCGGTCTAATGAAGCCCAGCTTGGGTTATATTACACACATTTCCAAGGGAGGAAAAAAATAATTTAAGAGAAGTTTATTTTATAATTTAAATAGGATAACCTATTCAAAAAATAATCAAATTGGAGTTTTACGGTAAAATTACTGATACGATACAAAATGTTAGCTGTGTTAACAGTATTTCAATAACATGTGTATATGAATGTAACATGTTTATATTACTTTGTCGAGCAATATTTGAAATGACTCCATTTTGTTCAGTCCTACACCACCAATTGCGTTGAGCAGACACAAATATAGGATTACCTCATGCATTTCAACCTTCCACTTGTACAATATTTTTAACCCTAGAATACTATTGTCTTTCTGTGGTATTGTATTGCTATTGAAATATAAATCTGATCTAATTAAATATAAAACTTTATTTAGTTAGTTTTTTTGTTTTTGTAAGTTTGATTTTATTTATTTTTCATATTTTGTGTTTTTAATCACATCAAGATACATCAAACACAAAATTAAATATATCAAACAAAACTAAAGAATTAAGGTATTGAAAAATCCATTGTAAATACAACTAAATGTTTAGTATTTTAAAATGATTTTGTAATGGCTGGAACTATCTAGTAATTCGAAAGAAAGGAATATTTGTATTTGATCAAATTTTTAACAGTTTGGGTAGTTACTTCCAGTACTCCCTGCCAACCCATTAATAATATTGATACATGAATCTGGCTTGTACTTTCAAATAATGTGATGACCAAGATGCAACCATCTGTCACGACACCTAATAGTTGACTGACAGCTGGCAGCATATCTCGGAGGGGAGGCCGACTTCCAGGGGAGGGGGGTGGGGTTAAATTATTTGGGTACTACACATATATTTTATGTACGATAGCATTCTAGGATTAAAGCTAAATTTAGCTACATAATATTTAGTGAAATAAAAGATTAATTATAATTAATACAAATGTGCTAATTATGTCATCATTCTTAATGATAATATAAAATTTGGAACTGTTATTGAACATTTTTAAAAACTTTTTTTTTTAATCCAAGCACCCAACACAAAGAGGAATATATAATTTACTACAAGATATGTTATAATTATTAAAAAACTTTTTTTTAATTCATCAACAATCCAAATTTGATCTAAAGCTGCCCATTTCTATGTGTAAATGGTAAGTTATTTTGATACAAACAACCTCTAAAAAGTTCCAAGTTCCAAAAGCAAACATATGTCTGTTAAAAAACCTCGTTGATAATACTGAAGCATTAATTAGTATAGTGTATACCGTTTTCAGTTAGTTTACAGAAAGTGTAAAACCTTCAAAAAATAAAGTAATAAAACAATTCAAAAGTCACAACAAATATTGTTGTAATTCACATTTGGATTGTATAATTTTTAACTTTTCTGCATAAAATAATATACTTAGTTAATCGTTGATGTATGACTCAATTGTTTCATATTTCATCATGAAAAATAAAATGTTAATACTTTCAGTTGTCAAATTATCAAGAATACATTATCAATATTATTAACATCATGTCTTACTACCCATTCAGTCCTTAAGAAATGCCAACACATAATAATATAAGATTTAAAAGAATACTAAGAAAAATGACAAAAAAAATTCCTTCCTTCAAAAAAAGTACAATAGTTTGAATTAGTGTATATTTAATAAACCAGACAAATGGAATTAATGAGAATGTCATTAGATAATTTAACATATCTGTTTAGTCGTGTTTATGTGTGCTATTCTATCTATAATTTGTATATATATTTATATATAAGATACATCCTAATAATATCTAAAATATAATAGACCACAATATTATGAATAAATTAATTCAACTTTCCAAACTAAATAATGCTCTAAGGAAAACTACATTTATTTTAAAAATTAACAAAATACTTCATGGATTTTTACAACACTTTCAAAAGATTAAGATCATTCTAATATTTTTTTAATCACACTTAACCTTTGATTTTAGGCACTTGAAGCCTTATTTTACAATAATATATTAAATATTTTGTGAAATTAATATTTTTTATGAATTGTAAGCAAGCAACACAAACCAAGAATAATCCTGAATAAAAACAAACTTTAAAAAAAATCTTTCTTTTTTAGTAATCCAATAATTTTAACATTGCAGAAAAAATATGATAATATAACATACATTTAAAAACTATGAAATACACCAGACAATGACTAAATAATCATATATTTATGAAACAAGGTTAGGGTTGTTAAACACTCAATTGGACACACAATTGTTTTACATATCATCTTAAGATTATTTTAATACAAATCACATAAATTTATCCAAGATATCCTGAATTCAATAGTTTTAAAATGTGTTGAATTTGTCCACAAATATCTTAGCCATCACTCGACATTGTCTCTTCCGCGTCACTTAACTTGTAGCATAGCGTTGTATCACTAAAGTACTTTAGAGAATTAAATTTTCAACATTAACTACCATTTCATAGTTAATAACACATTTCTTCAAAGTCTTAATAGACTTAATCTCTAAATAAAATTTCAATAAATGAGCTTTGTGTTTTTCAATCACTGTCTTTAAAGTTCAACAACACACACTTTATAGTCTCTTTGTCATTGAAATTAAACAAATTGTCCAAAATTATTCATTAGAACAACCATAAAAAAAATGGGAAAGGTGAAAATAAGTAGTAGATCAATTGTTGTAATAGTTTATTTGAAATAACATTTGGAAAACCATACAAAAAACAAGGACATGCATAGTAAACTAAAAAAAAACACTTTACAGCATTAGATATTTTGATTATTAAGCTATGAATATTGTAAAAATGTATTACAAATATTATCTATGCTCTAAACATCGCAGAGGTCAAAAACATTACTAATAAAACATGTTTAAAATATTAAAATATATAATAAAAGGTACTGATACAACTTATCTATAGTCTTGCTCAGTGCAACAATATTAATTTGAATTACCAATATAGAAAATAATAACCAAGCTTGTATCATGAAACAATGACACTTGAGCTCCTTACTACTACCATGCTTAGACATTAACTTAGTTTAGTTCTAATATGCATAGCAGAGAAATTGAGTCAGGTAAGTGCTAAGATATATAAAGTAATACAAGTGATGTGCGGTTCTATTGGTCGAATGGAACCATTTAACATAATGCAGACTAGGTTTAGTTCTACAATGTCCCAGTTGATTCTGTGTAGTCCAGATACTATATTCGTACCTGTGCGTGACTTTATGAATGCTTGCACAAAATATGTAATAGGCTACAAGAACTTTACAAATCCATTTGTAAAACTAGACTTAAAGCTGAAGTAAAAATATAAATATTTATTATTGATCAGTTCATATGTTTTAATGGTTACTACCTTTTATTAATGTTGCTTTGGAATCTTGTTTTGTCAGCCGCTAAGCAATTTATAAAGCCGCCCATTTTTGACTCAAACATTTAATTAGACAAGGAGTTTACTAAGCTTGGTCTTGTTCACGGATCAATTGACGAATATTATGTATGATGACTACTGATAATTTATCTAAAACCTCTGAGAAAAAAATTAAATTATATCTGCAACAGTTTCCATTGTTCAGATATTTAAATCATACAAATGGACGGTTTTTAATATTCATGTTGAATCTTCAGTTTTAAGAAATAACAGATTAGATTTAAAAAAAATTATTTTCTTCTCGTGTAGCCTTAAATGCTCATCGATCTTGAATCAAAAAGGTTTTTTTTAAGCCATGTCACATAATTTTATCTCAGCCAGCAATAAAGAAGATGCTGATAAATTGAAGAGTTTTTTTAAATAAATCCAAATGTTGACCTGCAGATCTTGGTGTTTACATCACACTGTTGGTACAGTGTAATATTAAGTCTTTGGAATATTAAAAGGTGTTTAAGAATTTAAACCCCAAATTAGGCTTGTACTAATAATAAACTTTTTTTAAAAATAAATACGAAGATGCTACATATTTTGATTGATTATATAAAAAATCGAAAGTATGGAATAATATTGTACTTTAAAATAAATTGAAAGCAAAGTATAAAACTGACTGAAAGACACTGTTGTATGAAATGAATAATTTAACTTTTCAAACTTGTTCCCTGTCTGGTCCGTTGCCGAGGCTCCCGCGACTCCGGGGAGCTCCTGCCCCTAACAAGTAGCTTCTTGCAAGTTCCTAGTGGTTTGGTTTAATAAATAAACTGGACTAGTAAGGATGTGAAGACGTGACTCCTCGGTGTTTGAATGTTCTAAGGTGTCACTCTAAGAATAAACTAGACTTACCAATGACAGGGTTCAAATCCCTGTCGGTAGTGTGGGTGGTTTTCACCTAAACGGTTTCCCACTTCCCCTCAATGCAAATAAGAGTACACTTCCTCTAAATTCAACCTAATCCTTAAAAGATTTAATATAATCAATACACGTGGGTATAACCCCAACGGGTAGTAAAAAGCAGTGACACGACCCATCAAAACAAATGAGGATATTAAGACATTTGACAACCCCCTTAACTGCTAGCCATGTTCCCGGTCTTTCATTACACCCAGTCCAATAAAATATTCTAGTATTTCAACGCTGAAAATCAAATAAGCACGTTGAGATTATCTTAGTTATTCCTAATAAAAACCCCTACTAATGGTGCATCACAAAAATGCCCTACAAATGTGAATCAAGTTATGTTTTTTTCTCTTCTTGCATGGTCCCTACACTTGTATCGAAAGCTTAGATTTTTACCTTGGTGAGCTCCACTATGGTCCAATCACATAAACTTCCCCATAGTGGAAAATAAGCAAGGTAAGCCCTTGAGGCTCTTTACATTTCTATTTCCTTTATTTCCTAAGCAGATAAACATTCCCCTTCTTCTAACAAATTTCCTGTGTTCTCTTCGATCGTCGTTGAGGCAAAATGATTAACTAAAAGTGCTGTGCGCAAGAACATGGCCATCATTAAAATAATCCATCAGTGGTGACAAAATAGCTAATCTCTTTGGAAATGTGCGTGTCCCTTGATGTCAGACATCCTCGCAACAACTAAGTAATCAAAACACTCGAGCATTTGTAGGACTTGATTTATAATGGTTTTGATATTCAGAGAAATCAATGTTTTAGCGTTACATAAATAATTAGGAAATGGACATGTGGATATCTAAAGTGTGATGTAACTAGTTTTAAAAATATAGCTATTTGTCACTGTATATTTCTAGTTTCATTTACATTTTTCTTTGCTCCAATTTAATGTATACGGAGGAATAAAAGAAAATAAATGAATGACTATTTGGTAATAAATTCTGTGTTTAGCAACCAAATAGAGAAAACATTATGTAAGTACAACAATTCTATTTTCCTATTGGGTTTTCTCCACGTATAAAAATATACATAAGTTCTAATACAGCCGAGACATGTAGATTATACTTAACCACGAGAGTCAAGTTGTAAGTCAGATGTTGTCTACTTGGGAGATTTTGAAAACAGTTTGCAAAGGGGATTGCATCTCAACTTGACACTAAGCACTATCACACTTAAGACATCAATGTGCGAAATATAAAGAGAGGGAAGAAAACGAGGTCAACCTGAGAGGTTTCTTGTTTATCTGCTGATTACACTTCCCTCTTCCTCTGACGAGTTACACACCCACTATACTACGTATATGTGCCTTGAAAACATTGACTCATTTTAAGATTACCTTTTTCTCGTTTCCTAAACTAGACACACACCTGCTTCCGCGAACCTTTTTATTCCACGTCCTGGCAGGAACACTTCTAAGAGGCCAGTTTTGTGGCCACATAGTCTAAGTTGTAGATGATTTATAAAAAAATTAATCTACAAACTACTTATAGATAAATAATAATTTTGTGATGCTGGAAGACTATTTTTAGAATTTTTAAAGAATTTATGGTTTTTGTTTCAACGTTATATCTTTAAAAGTCACCGAATAAAACATATATTCATATACATGTGAAAACCTAACTTGACCTGCCGGATGTCACACGTGGGCAGCATCCTTCACTTTCTTATAGTAACGTTACTTGGAAAAGAGCACTAAGCTAAATCATGGTATGAATTAGGAGGAATAACCAGAACTTAGCTCCTTAATGATAATAACGTAGAAATTGTTTTGCTACAAACATATTTTTAAGAGCCACGGACAATTTCATCAGACTGAGAAGGTGGACTGGTTGGACTGCGAGGTTGAGTGTCTGTCCTGTCCAAACAATTTCTACTTTGGTACCAGTACTTAGTAAGTGTGCTGGCTATCCCGCCCAATACAAACAAACTTGTTTCGGACATGGGTCCAACAATGATTTGAACTGACTTCAAACCGACCACCGTTTTAAATAACACTTAATGATGGTGAAAACTCTAGAGTGATACATTTTTACAAAACAAATCAATTTGTCGACTGCCATAGTTTCTTTTCTAGGAGTTACGAGTATCAAATCATCTATACTTATGTTTGTTGGATGTTAGCAAAAATATAATGGTTATTATATTGAATTTAAAAAAAAACTGTTTTAAGTTAAAAACAATTGTGTGACAACAAAGGAATATTTGGAACTATTAAAAATGATTTTATTATAATATTATAACAAATACGAAATAATTGATACTTTAATCACATGAGGTCTCTGGTAAAATATATTAAATTAACAAATAAATATTGTAACATAATATTTATGAAATAACATAGTTTTAATAGGTTCTTCACTAAGAAATATTAAACATTATAAATTATATTTATTCGTACATATTAAGAAATGTAATATAAAATGTATAGTAGATAAGTTAATAAACATAATGAGATCAATGAAATACATGAATTATCCCAAAAATGAGATAATAAAAAACATTAAGTTCAAATATGCATTTTAATTACTACCCTGTATAAACCTTAATAAATAAAAATTATCCAATATAAATATTATATTAATTTTTTAGGACAAACTAATTGTGAAAAGACACAAAGTTATGATTTCATCAAATAATCTAATAAAGATCTCAAAAACATTGGTTATGTTCAAAACTAAATTAACCCAAAGTGCACTCAGCGAGTTAAACTGAGGGACACACCAAAATTAGGGTTATTATTGGTTGAAATTGAGTAACTAAACCAACTGACTGATCATGATTTATGTGCAACCCTCCAGAACTCTTATGTCTAAAAAAAAGTTCCCTATAATCGACAAAATGGCCCAATTCCTATTCTTGCTAATGTTTCAACTTGGAGATATGTGAAAAATATTATTCGAGACAAACAGACTGAAAAGTACCGTAACAATGTTTGTATGTTATATTTTTGTGCCGCATAAGAGGCATGATATGATCAATATTGGCACCAACAAAAATGGAAGGAAACCAAAATACTCTGTGATAAAACAATGATCAATCGTACACCAATATACAGGTGGAAAAAATTTAAAAAAAAAAAAAAAAAAAAAAAAAAAAAAAAAAAAAAAAAAAAAAAAAAAAAAAAAAAGTGAAAAATAATATA
>CABFOV010000650.1:153225-171024 GCA_902141375.1 Timema poppense
AAGGGGGAAAAAAAAAAAAAAAAAAAAAAAAAAAAAAAAAATGAGCAATTCAATAAATTATATTAGCTTGATTTACTTTTACAGCTATAAATACTTTTTTTATTTGGAAAGTTTAAACTATAGTTTCTCGAGGAATATCTCACTGAATCATGATATTTAAAAATAATTTTGAATATTAGCAAATTTTATTAACAAATTATCGCAGATTTTGACATAACGTTTATTTAGCTTACCACCTGAGCTTTATTAAAATTTTGAAGTGATTTTATCTTATAAGATAACAAGTATTTTTTGCTTTTTTTTTATGAGGCATTTGAGGGCATACAGTGGACCGGAAATGGTTCCGTAAACGGAAACAGGATTTATACAAGTTTGGGAAACGTCGGTTTAACAAATGTTACTGAAGCGACCCGGTGGAGAAGGGAAAGCACTTGTTCAACATAGCGCCACTTCATTCAATTCCAGAAAACAAACAGCCAAGCAAACTACACGGCGGTTTAATAGTCTTAAATTAATCAAAACATGGGACTATTTTCTGACCCGTTAACGAAATAATTAATGTTTAGAGCCCCTCCTTGATCCTAGCTTCCAGAGCTGAGCTATTTCAATATCAATTACCGTTTCTTTAACTATTAGAGCCTCGACCAGGGTTCAGAGAAAAAGTTTCAGGATGCCCTACAAGGCGAGTACATTAGCAGTCTCGAGAACGGCGGGACCACTTGTGAGTTTTCTTTGTCTAACAATGAGGCCCAATGGGTAAATTTTTATACGATAATGAGAAGTGCCAAAATAAGAAAGGATAAACTAAGTGAAAATGGAGTGAAGAAGAAAGCATGCCAAGGTGAAGAGGAAATCAATGAAGAATCCGATACACAAATTTTGCATCTTCCTTTCTTCTGACTTCTAGTGTCACAAACACATTAAAACAGTTTTTTTTTTTAAGTTGAATGACTTTGAAAGAAGGATAGAAGGGCAAGGTCTATACACTTACCAGGAAACTGTGGGCCTCCAGGTTCATTATTATGTTATTTTCAAGGTACGTCAGTCCTCTTCTTCGGCAGAAGAGAGTAAAACACAGACTGGGCTAAGGCAGCATGGCTAGAGGTAGGTCATGGTCACTTAGTTATTTAGTACAGTGACCATGACCTACCTCTAGCCGTGATGCCACGGTCCAGTCTGTGTTTTACTTAATTATGTGTTTTGTTGTGAAATTTTAGTTCTACAGTTTTCTGATAAGTGTGTTGCTCTTATATCCTTTCAATGATTAGTTTAATACAGCTGTTGGGCACCATTTTCCTAGCAAGTGTGTAGGTCTTGCTCTTATATCCTCCTTTCAATGATTACTTTAATACAGCTGTTGGGCACCATTTTCCCTAGCAAGTGTGTAGGTCTTGCTCTTATAACCTGCTTTCAATGATTAGTTTAATACAGCTGCTGGGCACCATTTTCTCTAGCAAGTGTGTAGGTCTTGCTCTTATAACCTGCTTTCAATGATTAGTTTAATACAGCTGCTGGGCACCATTTTTCCTAGCAAGTGTGTAGGTCTTGCTCTTATATCCTCCTTTCAATGATTAGTTTAATACAGCTGTTGGGCACCATTTTCCCTAGCAAGTGTGTAGGTCTTGCTCTTATAACCTGCTTTCAATGATTAGTTTAATACAGCTGCTGGGCACCATTTTTCCTAGCAAGTGTGTAGGTCTTGCTCTTATATCCTCCTTTCAATGATTAGTTTAATACAGCTGTTGGGCACCATTTTCCCTAGCAAGTGTGTAGGTCTTGCTCTTATAACCTGCTTTCAATGATTAGTTTAATACAGCTGCTGGGCACCATTTTTCCTAGCAAGTGTGTAGGTCTTGCTCTTATATCCTCCTTTCAATGATTAGTTTAATACAGCTGTTGGGCACCATTTTCCCTAGCAAGTGTGTAGGTCTTGCTCTTATAACCTGCTTTCAATGATTAGTTTAATACAGCTGCTGGGCACCATTTTTCCTAGCAAGTGTGTAGGTCTTGCTCTTATATCCTCCTTTCAATGATTAGTTTAATACAGCTGTTGGGCACCATTTTCCCTAGCAAGTGTGTAGGTCTTGCTCTTATAACCTGCTTTCAATGATTAGTTTAATACAGCTGCTGGGCACCATTTTTCCTAGCAAGTGTGTAGGTCTTGCTCTTATATCCTCCTTTCAATGATTAGTTTAATACAGCTGTTGGGCACCATTTTCCCTAGCAAGTGTGTAGGTCTTGCTCTTATAACCTGCTTTCAATGATTAGTTTAATACAGCTGCTGGGCACCATTTTTCCTAGCAAGTGTGTAGGTCTTGCTCTTATATCCTCCTTTCAATGATTAGTTTAATACAGCTGTTGGGCACCATTTTCCCTAGCAAGTGTGTAGGTCTTGCTCTTATAACCTGCTTTCAATGATTAGTTTAATACAGCTGCTGGGCACCATTTTTCCTAGCAAGTGTGTAGGTCTTGCTCTTATATCCTCCTTTCAATGATTAGTTTAATACAGCTGTTGGGCACCATTTTCCCTAGCAAGTGTGTAGGTCTTGCTCTTATAACCTGCTTTCAATGATTAGTTTAATACAGCTGCTGGGCACCATTTTTCCTAGCAAGTGTGTAGGTCTTGCTCTTATATCCTCCTTTCAATGATTAGTTTAATACAGCTGTTGGGCACCATTTTCCCTAGCAAGTGTGTAGGTCTTGCTCTTATAACCTGCTTTCAATGATTAGTTTAATACAGCTGCTGGGCACCATTTTCCCTAGCAAGTGTGTAGGTCTTGCTCTTATATCCTCCTTTCAATGATTAGTTTAATACAGCTGTTGGGCACCATTTTTCCTAGCAAGTGTGTAGGTCTTGCTCTTATAACCTGCTTTCAATGATTAGTTTAATACAGCTGTTGGGCACCATTTTCCCTAGCAAGTGTGTAGGTCTTGCTCTTATAACCTGCTTTCAATGATTAGTTTAATACAGCTGCTGGGCACCATTTTCCCTAGCAAGTGTGTAGGTCTTGCTCTTATAACCTGCTTTCAATGATTAGTTTAATACAGCTGCTGGGCACCATTTTCCCTAGCAAGTGTGTAGGTCTTGCTCTTATACCCTCCTTTCAATGATTGATAGAGCCGTTTAGCGCCATTTTTATTTCGTCTTTATCGTTAGGAATTATTGCCTTTATCAAACAAGAGGACAAAAAAGTGAAGACAAACACTATTTAAACCACTAGACTATTTAATTTTGAATTTGAAAAAAAGGGATATAAAAAATGACAAGTTAGTCTTTAATATAGTTTTTCTTCTCTTGTTTGTTAAAGACAATAGTTCCCAACTATAAAAACTGCATTTTAATGTGTGTGGCTTTTTAAACTATGAAAGCCTGAAGAAAGGATAAAAGATGCCCCCTTTGTATATTGGATTCTTCCTAAATTCTTTCCGCTCTCCCCCTAATTAGGCTTTCTTCACTCAATCTTCATTTAATTAATTTATCTCTCCCGAGTTTTATCAAGTTATACCTTCTTGTGAAGGAAGCCATCTTGATTATATCATACCATCAAATGACCAATTTATCAATCTTTTATCAACAAAATTATATATTATGTGGGTTTATGGATAAGGCCCAGTCTATAACCAGTGGCACCATCTTGTCGGATTCACACTCGTAGTATGTACACGCACGCACGCACACACACATATATATAGCATCACGTTTAACTGTCTGTTTGGGTCACATGCTTATGTACTAATTACACTAATGGTTTTAGAAGTTGTGAAAGTTATAATTAGAGGAAGTGTACACACATTTGCATGGAAGGAGAGTGGAAAAAACCATTTCGTAACTCAGCCCTAATACGCCCAACCGAGATTCGGCACAAGCAGGCGCAATTGCAGGTCGGACGGAGATGAACATTGTCCATCTCTTGCATTTATGTATTTGGTCTAGGACAACAATCATGGAAATGTTTAGTATTGACTTAATCCTTCTTGGTGTGGTGTGTTTTAAAACTTGTATCTAAAATGCATCTCGATGCTAACTATATTTTTAAATATATTCCATATTTAGTGCATGTTTGACAACAAACCTTGAATTGTGTTACAAAAATAAACTATCATCTGTTTGAGCGACAAATAAATCATGAATTAAAACAGTACCATCTCTAGTTTATTACATTGAAAGTATTGTATATTTATAATTATTTTGAATGTGTATGTATGTTTTCTTCATTTCTATTGGTTGAAACTATGTGTTTTGATATTTCATAATAAAGAGGAAATCAGTTACAACAAGTTGTACCAGTACGCTTACAATCGTGAGTTTAACAAGCGGGTGCGACTGGTTGTAGACTAGCCCTAAATGAGGGAGGGAGGGGGAAGGCGCCAAATGATTTGAGCATTTCACTAGCTTAGTGGTTGACTGATCACTCCCCATAAAATATGTCAGTGTTCAACTCATCGCAGTGAACTTCAAAAAGTATCACCCAACCTCGGTGGCGTAGTTGGCTAACGTGCTAGTAGTGTTGAAGCTCGACTGCCGAGGACGGGGAGATCGAGGTTCGAATCTCGGTCGGGTGAACTGGTTTTTATTTTCCTAAATGGTTTTCCACTCTCCCTTCACGCAAATGCGGGTTCACTTCCTCTAATTCAACCTTCCCAAGTCCTAATCCATTAGAGTAATTAGTACTTAAAGCGTATAACCCGAACGAGTAGTAAGACGCGGTGCTAAATATTATTATTATTATTATTATTATTCAAAAAGTATCGAATGTGTCCACAATTTATCTTATTTTTGTTATTTCAGGGTTTGCAAGTGCTGAGGTGCCTTCAAATAAATGAGAAACCGGTGTTAAAAAAAGTGACTTAAAAAATGACAAAGAGTAATGAATTAACAAAAACATGTGCACAATTATTTAAAGCACATCTTACTACCTATTCAGGTTATATGCATACGTACTAATTAGGTATGAGTAAGAATGAATTTATTGGAGACATTCCCGCATTTGTAAGGAGTAGAAAAACATTTTGGAAAAACCGGTCCAGTACACCCAACCAGGATTTGAATCGTGATCTAGTCTAATGTGAGTGTGTCACCTTAGACCATGCGGCCACCAAAACAGGTAATAGACCAGTTAATATAAACACAAACCTTGTCTTAAAATATTTACTAAATAAAACTTTGTATTTCTTATAAATTTCACATCTATTACCGTTTCCAGCCTGTCGCCGGCTCAGTTTAGTAAAATGTCCTGTTTACCTCTATCTTTCCACCATTCTTCTCCTCTCACTTGGACACTTTGTTAGCTGCTCCTCCCAACTCTTTCTTGGTCTCCCTTGTGGAGTTTTCATACACACTTCATCTCCATCCATCTATCTGATATTCTCTCCTTTTCCATCCTCACTACGTGACCATACCGTCTCAGAATTACTTCCGCTACTATCTCGTGTACTCCTCTCTTCATTCCTTATCCCGTTTTTTGTTATTAATTAATATATAATTAAAGTTATTAGATTATTACAGTCTCTCTTAGTAAAAAACTGAAAACTGAAAAATATAAGCTTTAATTTCAGGTGAATGGAGATTGTATGGCCAAGTAATGAGAATGGAAAAGACCATAAGAGAGACCAAGAAACGTATGGGAAGAGCTGATAAAAACTAGTGTATGAGTGAAAAGAGAAGAATGATGAAATAATAATGTCTTACTACCCGTTCGAGTTATACGCTTTAAGTACTAATTACTCTAATGGATTAGGAATTGGGAAAAGGTTGAATTAGAGGAAGTGAACCCGCATTTGGGTGGAGGGAAAGTGGAAAACCACCCCCAGTTCACCCGACCGAGCTTCGAACCTTGATCTCCCCGTCCTCAGCAGTCGAGCTCAACACGACAAACGCGTTAGCCAATTACGCCACTGAGGCGGGTAATGATGAAAGATGAAAGAAGATGGAGGCATTTTACTAAGCTGACCAGGTCACAGGCTGGAAACAGTTGTTGATAGAATAGAGTTGTTATTTAGCAATGCATTTTATACTCCAGTCACAGTAGGAATTACTCTCTGAAAGGTCTTTTTTCCTACCAATATCCTACTAAATAGTAGATTTATGGTGCCTTTCAGAAGTCAATTCCTACGGTGAATGGAATATATATAATAGATTTCTGGTAGGAAAAAAGGCCTTTCAGAAAACAATTACTACGGTGAACGGACTTTACTACCTGTTTTGGTTAAACCCATATTACTGAATACGCTTATGTTTTAGGGATGAGGAAGGTTGAATTTAGACGAAATGTAAACCGACTTGCATGGAGGGAGAGTGGCAAACTGTTTAGAAAAAAAAAACTCCATTGTTTCTGGTCCATACATATTTAAAAGAAATGAAAAATGGCTTGACTAAAGTGAATATTTTAAAATAAGCTTGTGTATGTAAGAAGTCCTAAATGAGGTACAATAATATTTATCCCTCAATGTTTAAAGCACTCATCACCAGAGCTCGGCTTCCATGCTATTGCAATTTTGTAACAATCTCTTTGATACTTTGATGCTGATAGACCATGAAAAACCTTTTTCCAAACAAACAATATTAACAAGAGGAATCCTCATGTTTAATAGATAATCTAACATTTGATTTTTAGACGATTTATTTTTTAACATTTTAAAAATAAGGGTAAATATTTATTTAGGTAAATACAGAATTTTGGAGCATAATGCAATCAATAAAAAGGGTTGATTTCTAATTTTCTATTAAAAATCTTGGTTCGTCACAGATCCTTCACCAAACGTGTGATGTGTCATGTCAAAAAAATTGTGTAATCATTCAACAAATCGAACAAACACTCATTCACCTCCAGACAAAACATCGGACAGGAACATAACAAATGTTGTGGTCTTGGTGTTAGCACGACACATGAAATAAATCTAAGTAAACCCCAAAAATAATAAGCAATGACAATGAAAAGCTTACTTTTGAAGTCTTCTTTAACGATGGCAGAAGGTGGTGTGGTCATAGTGACATCGGCCTGGAACGCACCAAGACGGGGGAGTTTTTGCGGTGGACCCCCTTGGCGAAGGTCTACGTCTCCTGTGGACGACGTTATGGACAAGTCCGGGCTCTTGGAGCTTGCCCGCTCACGGATAATGGCGAGTCTTCCTTGATGTCTTCACATCCTTGAATTTGGATCGGGATTTCTTGCGAGACTTCTTTTCGGGAGACGGGGATCGAGACAAGTCACTGCCAGAGTTGTCATACTTACTGGGCACCCCACTATCCCGTGCCGGCCTCGTCTCTTCACTTGACGTCTTTGATTTGGAAGCACCTTTCCTAGTACCAGGACTACGAGAGCCCTCTGGACTCTTTTTCCTAGAGGGACTCTCCTCTACAATAGGACTTTTTACCTGAGGAATAGGACTTTTCTCTTTAAGGTCAGGACTTTTTATGATAGGCAAAGTACTTTCAATACCAGGAAAAGGACTAGTAGAACGCAAATTTGAACATTTATCCAACTGAACAGAATTAGAAGCAACAGGACTTATGGATATATTAACAGGACTTTTAGATCTTAGATTTGAGCTTTTGGATATCAAACTGGGACTTTTACCTCTAACAGGACTTTTTGTCCTATAAACGGGGCTTTTAGAACCAATCGGACTTCGTGTTCTTTGAAAAGGCATTTTTTTTCCAGTGAGACTTTCATCTTCAAAAATGGGACTACTGGACCTGAGAGGATTTCTAAGATGTTGAAAGGGGCCACTTTCTCTGACAGGACTTTTTGAGTGAATTGGGCTTTTTGACTTAGGAGGACTTTTAGAACTCTGAACTGGAGAACCCGATCTATAGTGACTTTTAACTTTTTGTACAGGACTTTTTCTCTTAGGAATAGGACTCTTTGTTCGTTGTAATGGACTTTTTGATCTTTGAGGTGACTTTGACCGGATTTTATCTTGAACAGGACTTTTGGCCCTAAATGGACTTCTGTTACGCTGATCATCCCGTTTAGTATTTTTGGTAGTAGCATTCTCCCCCAAATTTTTAGAATCTTTCCTCTTTTTCTTACCGATATCTGGTTTGGAAGGGGTATAACCCTTGTTTGAATCTGAGAGATCGGCATTTTCCCCCTTCCCGAACTTGCCCGGCTCCTTGAGGAGTTTCTCTCCCTGAGCAACGGATGGAGGGGAAATGCTTTTCTTCACCTCCCCTTTACCACTGTTGTTCAACGCCTCTTTACTACTAATGTTACTCAGACCATGGACTTTACTACCTTTCAAACGAGGGTCTTTCCTACTGGCTCCTTTAGGGACTTTATTAACTATGTCAGGATTTGCAAGATTAATTTTTATTTGTTGTCTAGGCTTGGCAGGCTCTACCATTTTAATACTATCAAAAACAAGATTAGTAGTTTTATTGTGTTCATTGGTGTCGGCCGGCGGCGGTTGCCTACTCGCCAGCCGGGGGTCGCGGGAACGGACAGCGGACTGAGCTGCGGTGGACGCCGCAACCGGTTTCTTCCCCTCCCACTTGGACGCAATGACCGGGGTTGTATGGCCGACGGACAGTTTAAGTGGCTCCTGAAAATAATAAGGAAATATATCAACACCGGTATTTTCCAAGCCTTTGCGGGAATTACTAAATGCATTAACGAATTTGCTATAGATTATATTTCAAATATTTTAGGGACATCATTAGTTTCCTTTTAACCTTCATAGGTGGTCGCATGGTCTAACACGTCACTTTCATGTTAAGACTCGATTTTTGGTGACAGGGTTCGAATCTTGGCTGGGTTTATTTTTTAATAAATAGTTTCCTCCTCCCTCCACATAAATCTGGGTTAATTCTCCTCTTATCAGTGTACTAAATGTATGAGCACAACCCAAACAGGCGCTAATTTGCGGAAAAAAAGTAATTCAACGCCGCGTGGCAATCTAGTCCCTGAGGAAGTGACAGTGAAATATTCTGTTAGTAAATATGTGTTAATATTTTTACTGTGGACATTCAAGATTAGCGAAAAATTTTGATTCAAGACTTTTAAAAATTATTATTATTATTAGCACCGCGTCTTACTACCCGTTCGGGTTATACGCACTCACGCTAATGTGTAATGGTAGGGTGATTGTGAGATGAAATGGAGGACCTACAGTTTAACGTGGAATCCGAACCACGGTGGAGGCCTGGCATTCCCCACATTCACAAGATGTCTTGTCAGAGGTGAAGGAAGGGTTTGGTAATCAGATAAATCTGTGCCGGGACCGAGGGTTGAACCCCGGCCACGAGCATAGAAGTCTGACACCTTACCCCTAGACCACCAGGTCACTGACTTTAAAAAAAAATCAATCAATAAATAAATATATATATATATATAATTTTTAAGAGCTTATTGGTGGTTCAAAACCAAATATAATAAAATGAACTTAAAACAACCCCCAGAACAGTAATTTAGCACTTAACTGAATGTCTGAATGGTATAATGATTGGCTCATAAGAACAAGTGTTAACATTTAGTTAATATTTGTATTACATTTATATTTCTTCTTATATTCATAATTTTTTTCCAAGATTCGGATTCGTAAACTAGTTGATTTGACACCCAACTATAGTTTTTAGTTTTATTTGTGTTTCATTCTTCTACAGTTATATTTATTCAATGATTTGATATAAAAGGCTTAATGAACTTTTAACATATAATACAAATAAATGTAGTGTGTGCAACCCAACAAACAATGTCATTCAAGAATGATGGTACCCTAGTTTTTTTTTTTGCTTAGATATTTACAACAGCCCTGGGATAAAGCAAAGATTAGACAACAAGCCTGTGCGTAGCTTCAAGATTTCGTATCTGAATAGGTCTCAACACCCAGATTCGATGAAATTTAATTATGGATTTAAAATCTTAAAAGTCAAACATTTTAGTAATTTAACTTTTTAAAGAAATGCCGTAGTAAAGCTCTATTATTTGACTTGGTCATTTAAACTTGTATATCTCGTAGGCAATAAAAAATTATGTCAACACAGTTTATTGGCCTGATTTTTTTTACTAAGCTCATTAAAAAATATTTAATATAATTTAGCCAAAAATATGGTTTGGTTCTAAAAACATTTCACTATATAATATTAAGCTCAAATTAGATTTTAGTATGTTGGTTTGGATTCCAAAGTGAAATTCTCGGAATCGCAAAGGCTTATTAGACACAAAATCTGTATGTGAACAAGATACAGTTAAGTATATCAAGGTCATTTGAGACCAGTGGATGAAAAAGGAGGCACTAAGCAAATTAAAAAAAAAGCTATTTTAGGTTAAATAATAGTGATTGTGAGGGAGATTATCTAAATTAAAACATGCAGCAACACAGATGGGAAAAAAGTACCTTCGCGCTGATATCAGACGAATTGGTAGTTTGACAATCTTCAAATTTGGCAATTAATAGTGGTATAGCCACGGTCATATCAATGGGTTTAGTCTCGAGGTCTTTAAGTGGCGGCGTCCGCAGTTCCTTCAACCACACAGACAGCCCCGAGTTACAACCACACACAAATAAAAAGCAAATGACAAAAAGTCATCACTGAAAAAAGCCTTCAAAACTTATTTTTTTACAAGATGCATATATGTGATTAAATAAATATGATAAAATTGTAGAAAAATGAGGCACAAATAAAAGTAAAAACACAAACACATATTTAGAAAAATGTCAAAATTTCAATGCCCAATAGCATCTTCCTCAGGAAGTCGTATACTCTGTCCAATTTCGTCTTCTACCTCCCGAGGAATATGTAATGAAAGCATCAAAATATTGAGGTGTGTGTAAATATGTTATATTTTTTTACTTTTATTTGTACATCATGTTCTACCATTATTTTGTATTTATCTAATTATATATATTTTCATAATGCACTTCATCTCATGCGTATCAGTTAATACATTGTCAGTTTTTTTTAGATAGATCAAATTTAATTAGTAGGAGTGTGTAAGCAAACACTTTTCACTTCAAGTCAGAGTTTTAAGTAATAGAGAGCAATTTTTTTTGTACTACACATATTTCAAATAAAATTTATGTAAAAAATCTTTGCATAAACCACAATAATTTTTTTCAGAATGATCATTATTTTCAAATAAAGTTATGAACAAACAAATAGATATTTTTATCCAAAATGGCCACGTTGGCCTGAATATAGTGTAACCTCGCACAAAGCACAACCCTAAAATTTAGACGGTGTTCTATATGAAAAATAAAAGGTCTCGAATATACCTTGAGGTAAGAAATTGCCCCCCTCTCTCTTTGTTATGACCTTGAGTTTATTATCAGATGTGTGCAATGATTCCAGCCAGCTCTTACTGTGGCTTTGATTTTTTCCTCCCATTTTCATCACCGTTACAAATAGTATTAGTGGCCTGCTTCACTCCATTTATTATTTGGAACCACTTTGTCCACCCCTACTCTGTCTTAAGACAACTTGTTAACCTCATACACACTCTTCGCTCTCGTTACAACTCCTCTTCCCACTCCAGCCTCCTCCACATCCATATAATATTATCAAGTCCATCCCAAATTCATACCTCGTATTGCTAGATAAAGTCTATAGTAGATCTGTTCCCAAAATCCATGCTGTTCCTCTCTTCGCCATCTTTCATTTTCTTTTTTTATTCTCTTTTCCAGTATCTTCTCATGTATTCTTGTATGGTGGAACATCGTTTTTACCCTTTAATTCATACACCTCTCCCTGTCTTGGGGAGCCCTCGGCCATGACAATATGGGCCAGCTATAAGCCCCCTAACACTGATGAGAGAGGGAGATCTAATGTCTATATAATGTACTACTCGAATATAGTGCGGTGGTTTCCTCCTACATGTCCTTCCAATAACAATACTCTCTTTATATGTACACACACACAGCCTAACATTTTTCACTGAAAAAAAAAGTCATCAAATTCTAGAGAGGGTTTATTTTGTAGTATACTGTAAATGTGTTGGATAGCTGGCAGGAATCAGTGCCAAGGGTGAGTCTAATACTAAAGGTAAAAAACAAAGAACGAAACCAGCATGAGCATGGGAACTATCACGCTCGCGCGCGCCTAATGAGAGAGGGGGAGAGAGAGGGGGAGAGAAACTGTACTGGCAATTTGTTAAGTCAATGCCGGATGGTGGACAACTGTTTTTCCGTGTATATTAGGGTTGTAATATGTGCGAGGCGGTACTATATTCGGGCCAATACATTATTACTGTTCATGTTTTTACCGTAAATAAGGACCTACACGTTGTTTCCCAACATTAATAATGAAATTAAATTCACTCTTGATGTGAAAAGTTACGTTCATTACACAGGTTGGAGGGGAAGAGGGTGGGGTAGAGATATGCGTTATGTGGTTTATGGATGACCCCTTAGCGATGATTAGTTACCTCCGACAGAATTGGTTCTTGTTAGCGTGGTGAAGTTAACATTTTAGTATATATAAAGGATGCAAAGCCATGCAGGGGACAAGTACGTTTGGTTTGTATTTCACTTAAAGGCATAGGCCAAGTTGATGTGCCACACGCAAAGAACACTTGCTGTTGTGTGTTGATAGTCCATCTCGCAGCCGACTGACTGGGAAATTAGATACAGAATTACGCTCAAACCAGAAAACTCATTAAGGTGTGATTTTCTGCAATCTTAACCTTACAGCAAAATTGCAACCAGTTAAAAAAAAAATAGGTAACTATCAATTTCAAAAAAATTAATTTTCAATTTTTTTTTAAATATGATAAAACAGTTTCACTGGTCTGAGTTCTATTTTTTTTTTAGAGTAGAATAAAGAAAAGCACACCAGCATGCAATGTCTGGTTGGAGTTGTATTACTTACCTAAGTCAGGTGAGAGAGGTAAGACTAGTTGCAGACGTGTTTACCTGCACTTTCCCCGCAGCGTGTAGATTTCCCGTCTGTTTCTCGAGTTGCCTCTGTTGCTCCTCCAGCTTGGCCTTTGTCCGCAACAGTTCGTGCTCCAACTTCTTCTGCTGCATCTCCAGGTACTGTTTCTGTTTCACCAACAGAACCTCCCTCATCTGGGCCTCGTTCAAACCCGCGTAGGGGCCCGTCTTGTCCGGTGTGAACACGTCCTTGTCCTTCTTGGCTTTGAGCTTAGGGCCCTTGAGAACTTCTTCTTTGGGGACAAGTTCCTTGTTCGAAACTACCTTTTTGACTGATAGAGAGGGGGGGTTTAAGATCTCGCTACGGTAGGTCAACTTGTTGGGGTCTGCGTTCGAAGGGTCGGTCTTGGAGTCAGTTTTGGGGGGATCCGCCTTAGTAGGAGTCTCCTTGAGAGCAGCCCCCTTGGAGGGAGCTGCCTTGGAGGGTGCTGCCTTGGAGGGTGCAGAGGGGGCAGTCACAGTTGTTGTCTTGGCCTGGACAAAAATATCACAATTTCCGTCACTATCAATACATTTTCTAACAGTGTATAAACACTTGACATTTAATCAAAAGAGAAGAAAATCAACCAGATAGAGTTAGACAGGACCAAATAAACTTCTCTCTTCAGTTCTTTTCTTTTTCACTTTTAATGCTTAACTTATAATACTACATATCGTTACATTTTTAAACTTATAATTTGGTGACAACGCAAGTTTACAGTTACTTTTCAAATTTCTGTGTTTTTATAAGTTATTTGTGTTTTTTTATATAAGTGTCTCTGAAAGTTAAAAAAACCAATGTGTAACTGTAAGTCGAATGAAGTGTGAAAAGTGTATTTGACTATCCTTTCGGGGTGGCTTCCTTCCCTGTAACTTTAGAACGGTAAATAACCAAACTTTGTTTCGTGCCCTTGCAATTTCGTTGCTCTAGTCTCTATCTTGGACAGTTCACCTGGTTACAAACAGGTATATCATTCCCCTAGTGGCACAAATAGGTCTACTCACTTGCATGAACCTGGGGTTCACAAGTATGGTGCCGGTCGGAAGAGCCGTGATTGGCCAGGCAGGGTCAATGGAGCTCACACGAACATCCAGCGCGTACAGCTTCTTGGGTGGGAACACTTCGTTCCAGGTTTGACGGAGTTTGAACATCTGGCCGCGGGTTCGTTCGTCGACCTTGACATATTAAAACATTCTAAGCGACTCAACAAAATTATAACCATGTAGTTTGAAGGTTTATCAAATGAGCCCTTCATCTACCCTGTGAGGTGGTGAACTTAGCGTTATGATACCCTCCAGTGTGCATATAAGAACAACCAACACTAAAATACTACGAGTGTTACAGAAAATTTAATTATAGCACCTGAATTATCTAAGTGTGGATTCCCATGTTGATCTATATCACATATTAATTTAAACTTTTTTTGCAAGGATACTTAAAATAATAAAGGATTCAAGAATATTTAGCGACACCTTAATTTTTTTTTAAAGAATTTATTCAGGCAGACACTTAACCTAAAGAAGAGGATGTAAAAAGNGAATTTATTCAGGCAGACACTTAACCTAAAGAAGAGGATGTAAAAAGATTGTAATTTTATTGAGATTTGAATCTCTCATAGCGTCTCTGACAATTTTAAAAGTATTTTGATATAAGATTTTACTTTAACAAATAAATTATTATTATTATTATTATTATTATTTTTAGCACCGTGTCTTAATACCCGTTCTTGTTATACGCACTTACGCTAATGTGTAGTGGTAGGGCGATTGTGAGATGAAATGGAGGACCTACAGTTTAACGTGGGATCCGAACCACGGTGGAGGCCTGGCAATTCCACACATTCACAAGATGTTTTAACAAATAAATAATTTCTTACTCGATAAGTGGGTTTTCACTCACATTAAAAAATAAAATAAAAAAAACCAGGTATTTAGATTAAAATAAGAGTTTCTAGAATGTTTGGTAAAATAAATTGATTGTGAAAGTGTTGATGTGAGATGCAAAGTGGAACTGCGAGAACGCAACAAAACAGTAACTCACCTTTTCAAAGACACTGCAGAATGTGGAGACAATGTTTTGCGTAAAGAGTGACGTGTAGGCGGCCCCGACATTCTTGACAATCGAGTCCACAAGATACAACACTGGCAGCTTGATATCAGGTTTCACCTACATCACAACAGGTACAAACATACTTGGCGGGGGGTTTTGTAGGTCGTGCACCAACATTCTCTCACCATGGACCCAAAACCATCAGTAAGTGGTATAAACGATCCTTGGCGTTCTTTCCGTGGAATTAAAGTTAAAACTTGTCTATTGAAATGTATCAAGATTCATTTTAAAATTTCTTATACAGTAAACTCCCTCGTATCTGTAACCGGATGCAAGACAGGGAACCTTAAATATAAATAAAAAATAATAAACAAAATAGTTAAGTTTTAAGATCAAGAAAGATTTGTGGAGAAAAACTCAACAAGGAATTTTTAAAAAACAAAAACAAAAAATGGCCTCAAGGGGGAGGATAATCTGTCTTCATTTACAAATACAAACTACAATTTATTTTGGGTCATTATATTCGAACCAACATGGGGACGTCAAATTGAACTTTCCAAAAGATGGTATTCGGATACGGGAGTTTACTGTGAAACAAGAATGAAGCCGATTAATTTTTTATTGAAGAATAACGTAAGTTATAAAATCTTTTTGTGCGTTTATCTAACTGTTTGGTTGTTATAGTGTCATACAGTTATGAAAAAAATTACACAAACCATAAATACAAGTAAAGACACCTTTATAAAACTTATAAAATAGGACTTTTTTTTAGTGTTAATTAACGTTTGCCTAAAGTTTAGTATCAATTGTCCATTTAAGTGCCTTGCCAATACTAGATTCATGCGCTTAAGTGCCAAGTTTGTTTCGCCATGGCTATTTCATTATTTTTATAAGATTTTCTTCAGCTTGTGGTGCTAAAAGGGCTTTAAGTGCAAAACACACATATGAAATTTGTTTTAAAGCTCTTTAATTATGATCAATTTTAACATTTTACATTTTCAAATAAAGCTGTTACCACATTTATAAAGGAAAAGAGTAGTGAAAATTATTTGATTTCTCATGTGTGCAGATGTTCCTGAAGATTGTTGCCGTGAAACTTCTCTTCCTCAAGGCTTGGGAAGTTTCTCAGCTTTTCCTTGTCAGTAAAAACAATATTTCATCAAGTGTTAACTCAAGGTCAAGTGGTAGTTAACACCAGTTAAAAGTCTAACTTTTACAGTTTTTTTTTAAATTAACAAGAGCATTTTCAGCAAAAACAAATAATATATCCTCAGTAGAAATGTTTTGTTTAATATTCTACATCCGTTAGTCTTAAAAAGAAGTGAATATTTTTTATGGACAGAACAGAAATCAGAACTATTGCTCCAAATTTATAAAGACCATGTTCAAATTCTACCCCGTGCATGACAAGTATTCAAGGACTATTATGATTACTATACCTTGATTTTTTTATGGAGCACTTTTAAAAATGTAAACACATTTGAGGTAAACATAGAGAAAAAAAATTTCTACAGGGTGGCTACACAACTTAATTCTTTGTACCTTTTTAGGTTTTCCAGATATTTAAAAAAAATGCTATGTTTAGCTTTTATTTTAATAAAAATTTTGGTTTATTGCAGTGATTATATATTTTCAGATACAATCCTAATGGTCAATAAACATCAACATTAATATAAGTTATTTTTTCAGTATTTATAATGTTTTACATAATATTTGTGTTCCTGTATGTGTTATGAAATAAACCGTGTACAACCAACTTATGCTAAGCTGACATATCTAAGCAGTAGTAGACAATGCCATCAATGAATAAAATCTCTTCACTTTTTATTTGTTAAGTTGCAAAATTGGTAAAGTATTTAAATTCCCAGACAGTTTAGGGTTTTCCTTGTTTGCAGCCACCACGTATGATATTATTCTATAGCTATAAAAAGCAATAACTGCAGATCACAGGATGTGACATATTAATAAGTTGAAGTAGATCCGATAGCTTTTTCTAGCTGTATATGCGCAATTTAAGAAAACCAGGGTTCATGTGTGAAAAATTACACTATTCGGTCTGTAGGGCAAAAACCCAACTTTTGTAACATCTTAACAAGAGACTATATATACTCCTATTACCACGAGATGTGTCACTTTTGACAGAAGTTGATTTCAATAGTCAAAAGCAATATTTTAGTTAACTTTTATCAATGTCAGCTTTGTTGTAATTTATAAAATTCCCTTTAGGTTCTTTAAGGTGCAGACCATCTATAATGCAACTCGCTCTAAATGAATGTGTTGTTTTAGATCAATATACAAAACAAAATTCTACACAATATCTAAAATGAAAACAATGTGTTCCAAACTATTAAATCTTTCGGAATAATAATTGTGTAAAACTAGATTTTAAAACCCTTTGCTTACTTTAGAGTATCATATTTAACTGTTATTTTAACTTTTTTTTAAAATTGGTGGTTGATCTTAAGTGTCAATTCCGCAAGACTGGATCGCTTCCTACAAGTTCAAATCTTGTTCCGATTTATTCAGTGTATGTTATGCTAAGTGGCTCTCAACACTCACCGCAAACAATTGCAGGTACATTTCCTCAGCAGTCTATTTTTATTCTCTGCCCCGTTTTCTTAAATTTGTGTACAGCCCAGACAGGAAGTAAGAAACAATCATTTATTTAGAATGTTGTTTTTAAACTTTACCTACTAGTGCGATGGGAATATCTGGAAAAGTGACTTGTTTATACTAAAGAAAATATTTTAACATTTCCCTAATATTTATTAGAGAGCTGATATGTTCTGATGAATCAATGATCAATTTATTAGAAGGCTGATATGTTCCGATGAATCAATGATCTATTTATTAGAGAGCTGATATGTTCTGATGAATCAATGATCCATTTATTAGAG
>CABFOV010000651.1:30860-55062 GCA_902141375.1 Timema poppense
AGGGGGAAACAGGGGGTCATTGTAAGGGGTAGCAGGGAGTGTATAGGGGAGACAGAGGGTCATTGTAAGGGGTAGCAGGGAGTCATTGTAAGGGGTAGCCGGGGGGTGTTATAGAGATGGCAAGTAGTCATTGTACGGAAGTGATGGGTGGGCGCTGAGGGGTGTAGGAGGCAGGAAGGAATAGTAGGGGGTGATAAAAGGGGGAAGATGGGCGATGTGGATTTATAGCAAGGCAAAAAAATCACAATATCTAATCCGTATTGATAACGGTGATAGTTTGTTCTAATCTAAAAACCTTTTACTAAAAGTGTCAATAACCCGAGTCTCATACCCCTATTACTTGTTTCCTATACCCTGATCTACTCGCTTAGATATTTAGGTGGAATACAAAATATACGTTATTGATATTAATTCCGGGGGTGAGAGGTTTTCCTCCCCAAAACACCCCCTCCTTCCAGAACGTTCCTCGGGAGTTGTAAGAATCTTCAGAGTGTCGGTACATCTGCAAGATTCACTGTACAATGGAGAGATACAATTATCTCAATAATAATATGATAATAGATAATATTGGGGTTCATTATCTTACCGCCGGAAATATGAAACAATTCCTTATCTGCCCTATTCTATTGGATTTCACTTATCAAATACTTTTGAAATGCATAATGGGCTGATGCACTTTCCTCATTAATGTTTAATCTAACTTTAGAGTATGCTATTAGGGTGATGCAAGAAAGTATGGAGGTGTTGACATTAAACGGTGCATTGCAGTTGTCAGGGTACGCAGATGATTTAACTTTGTTGGAAAATAGTAGGGAAGCTGTTACAAGAAATGAAAAAGAATTAATAGAGGATAATAAATAAATAAATGTGAAAGTGAACGTTGAAAAGACTAAGTAAGTGTATGATCACACAGAGAGCACTGATTGGGGTCGTTAATTTAGAGATTACTGCGACCATTTGACAGAGTTAACGAGTTTAAATATTTAAGAACAATTTTAACTAGAGGTAACGATACTGGATTGGAAATTTGGAAAAAGAATACAGTCGGATAATGCATACTGGTACTCGGTCAGTTAGTTGTTGACATCTCGACTGCCTTCAAGGAATGTATAACTCAGAATGTACAAAACAAGAGTTTTACCGGTTGTTCTATATGGGCATGAAACGTGATATCTTACCTTACACGACGAAAATGAAATTAAGGTGTTTGAAAACAAAACGCTTTGGAAGACATTTGATCCAGCAAGGGATGAAGATACTGAGGAGTGGAGGAAGTTGTATAATGGTGAAGTACATAGCCTGTACTCATCACAAAACATTGTTTGGATGGTCAATCTCGCAGATTACGGTGGGAAGAACATGCAACGCGAATGGAAAAATCTAGAACCGTGTCCAAGGAACTGAGTGGCAAACCCAATGGGAAAGGACCATTGGAGCAAGGCCATAGTCGGGAGAGGGGATTTTGGGGGTTCAAGGCTCCCTCTCCCCCAAATTTAATAAACAAAATATATATGGATTTATTTATGGTTCAAAAAATATCAAAATTAAGGCACAAGTACAAATTAGGGGGCCGTGTTACCGTACAAATCCCTTCAGATAGCTTTTAGAGGTGTTAAGTATTTAGAATTTTTTCTAGCCTTTGGCAGTTAGGGTGTTGTGTTGCTATAAAAAATACTTCAGAGAGCTTATAGAGCTGTTTATAATTAAAAAAAAAAAATTATTTCTAGCCTCCGGAAATTGGGGGTAATCTGCCCACCAACACCTCCCCGCACCCCCTGAAATTATTGGCTGGCTACGGCCTTGCCTTGGGAAAACCTAAACTCAGATGAGAGGATAACATCAGAATGTACCTGAAAGAGATAGAGTGTAGTGAGGTGGACTGGATAGAACTAGCTCAAGATATATATAGGGTGTAATGAGGTGGACCGGATAGAACTAGCTCAAGATATAAATAGGGTGTAATGAGGTGGACTGGGTAGAACTAGCTCAATACAGGAATAGGTAGCGTACTTTGAAAGTGCTGCAGTGAACTTTCTAGTTCCTAGTGTAATAGAGTAAATAAGTATCCGTCATGTCATAGAGTAGCTACATTGTTATTAGTAATCCCACTGGCACTAATAAACATTACTACTGTTAAAACCATTAAATACGATAGATTATACAGGCTCCTTATACAAGAGGGATCTGGCCACATGATATGATCACATTTAGGGTGAGCTCTGAATCTTTGCTACGTTCAGCTTACCCTGCGACCCTGTGACCAATTACAGTATCATACTATGCCTTATCTTAAAAGTGGCACTATAGTGGATCAAGTCAAGGTAAGCTTGGTACTTTGAGGGTACATGGATCATTCCTTTCGTCCACCTTGTAAGATAGCAAGCTTACCTTGCCTTGTTCCACTATGGTGTAGCTTATAGTAGTAAGACAGAGTCATAGTATTATCTGTCAAGGTAGGACTGCTTTCTTTAAACACCACATATCAGTACTTGTTTAGGCTATACGCATATGTATTATTATTACTATTGGTACCATGTCTTACTACCCGTTCGGGTTATACGCACTTGCGCTAATGTGTAATGAGATGTGTTGTGAGATGAAATGGAGGACCTACAGTTTAACGTGGGATCCGAACCACGGTGGAGCCCTAGCATTCCACACATTCACAAGTTGTGATTTATACACGTCTTGTCAGAGGTGAAGGAAGGGTTTGGTAATCAGATAAATCTGTGCCGAGACCGAGGATTGAACCCCGGAACCGCAGCACAGAAGTATGACACCTTACCCCTAGACCACCAGGTCACCCTTATACGCGTATGTACTAAATGTACTAATTATTTTAATGAGTAAGGTTAAATTTAGACTAAGTTTACCAAAATTTGCGTGGAAGGAGTGTGAAAAACCATTTACGAAAAAACCTCTGAACGCCCAACCAGGATTCAAATCCCAATATCCCTGTCATCAGCAGTCTAGTCTATTTTGAAAGTGACGCATTAGACCATTCGGCCACCGAAGCAGGGGGTAGCTGGTAAGGGTAAATGAAGTGTACTTCCTCTACTAGTACCAGCGTCAATGGACAAGTGGACTAAGTACCAGGCTCACATTAG
Organism: Timema poppense; assembly: GCA_902141375.1. NCBI lineage: Eukaryota > Metazoa > Arthropoda > Insecta > Phasmatodea > Timematidae > Timema > Timema poppense. The sequence goes on from CABFOV010000651.1 coordinate 33,968, forward strand.
TATTCCGGTGAAGAGGGGGTTAAGGGTTCGAATCTCAGCCGGATATACTGGGGATGTCATTTTCTAAATGGTATCTCACTCTACCTCTTCTCAAATGCAGGTACACTTTCTCTAAATTCTGCCTGTCTCATCCCTGACCCATTACTTTGATTAAAAAGCGGAATACCCGGACGGGTATTAAGACGTGGCGTTGAAAAAAAAAACGACAGCACGTAAATTGGCTACTAGAAATAGCTACAACCGATATTTGATCCAGTATCTTTGATAGTAGTAATGACCCGCCTCGGTGGTGTAGTTGGCTAACGCGCTAGTCGTGTTGAGCTCGACTTCTGAGGACGGGGAGATCGAGGTTCGAATCTCGGTCGGGTGAACTGGGGGTGGTTTTTCCTAAATGATTTTCCACTCTCCCTCCACGCAAATGCGGGTTCACTTCCTCTAATTCAACCTTTCCAATTCCTAATCCATTAGAGTAATTAGTACTTAAAGCGTATAACCCGAACGGGTAGTAAGACGCGGTGCTAAATATTATTATTATTATTATTATTATTATTGATAGTAGCAATGGCTTAAGGCTCCAGAGTCCGGCCGAGGCCTGTAGTACCGTAAGTCCTCCCGGCAGGAAACGGGTCGAACCCAATATTTCCGCAAACGTGTCCTTGCTTCCCAACCAAGTCTATCTCGAGCACATTAGCGCGTCACACACTCAACAACGTCACATTTGTTTTGGTGTTGACCCAGATCCGTAAAGTCAACACTTCTGGAAATAAACTATCTTATATCTATCGACGGTAGATATCAAAGTGCCTCACCTCCGCCGGCGGCTTCCGGGAGCTGAGAGAATACAACTTGTCAATCAACCAGCGTCTGAACTATTCAGACCTCCAAGTACAAGTTTCAGTTTTCAATTACAATAGAACGGCGACTATTGAACCCCTCTCCTACGACTTGCCAACTGGCCTTTGAAAATAACCCTTTTTATTAATATTTTATCAATACTCAGGAAACAAGCCTTTATGACTAGCTACAGTATTTTACTTGTATCGTTAGAATAGCTACTTTTTATTAATATTTTATCAATACTCAGGAAACAAGCCTTTATGACTAGCTACAGTATTTTACTTGTATCGTTAGAATAGCTACTTTTTATTAATATTTTATCAATACTCAGGAAACAAGCCTTTATGACTAGCTACAGTATTTTACTTGTATCGTTAGAATAGCTACTTTTTATTAATATTTTATCAATATTCAGGAAATAGGCCTTTGTTATTTTTTTTACCCGCCTCGGTGGCGTAGTTAGCTAACGCCCTAGCTTCGTGTTGAGCCAGATTGCCGAGGAAGGGAAGATCGAGGTTCAAATCTCGCTTGGGTGAACTGGGGCGGTTTTTCCTAGATGGTTTTCCACTCTCCCTCTCCACGCAAATTTTGGTTCACTTCCTCTAAATTCAACCTTCCAAATTTTTAGACCAATAGCGTAATTAGTACTTAAGCGTATAACCCGAATGGGTAGTAATACGCGGTGCTAAGTATTATTATTATTATTATTATTAATGTATTTTAGCAGTATTTTAAAAACAGAACTTTTTTATTAATATTAATTGATGTGTATCACAAACTAATATGTGATGGCTATGCACAAGACCAGCCCTGAAAGCTGAATAAAATTCAATCAAGGGAGAAATTGCAGCCTGCTGCCTGGACACGGGGTCACGGGTTCGATTCCCGTGTTCAGGTTGTCATTTTTCATTTGATTTAACTTTTTATTTATTAATATTTTGCCACAATCTGTAAAATTTGCTGATGTATGATACAAAACCTACTTTTATGAATGTACTACCCAATATTTAGGAAGAACACAGAGAGAAGCGGTATTTTCTGAGGCGTAGAAAGGAGATGAATCGTTTCACCAAAGCGAATATATTGCGTGTCAATAGCGTGTTTATTGATACATCCATTAAACAAGGCAGCCACTTATATACGACCTAGTTCTAAGCTAGAAAAACAAACAGTCCTACCTGTTAAAATGGGAGATATTTTAAACTATGAATTAAGAATAAATAAATAGAAACTAGTCAAAACCACAAGATTTGACATTAAAGACACAAGCGGAGAATATTCCAGACAACAAAGCAACAGGTCGAGACTATTCCAAACAAAGTGGCCTGTCACGAAAATGGCCAAAAATTTCCCCAGTTCGTGAAACGTAAAGTTTTACTATTTGTTGTGTAAATGCTAGTTGATACGTTTTGAATGTTGGACGGTTTGCAACCTGCTTAAGGTGCGTTTCCTTCGAGACGTCTGACGCATGACGCATGCGGCCGTCGCCGTGCGGTGGACCGTACCTTTTGTTTATTTGAATCTTCTACAAATGTAATTTATAGTAAATCAACATTTTGCTGAGACTGAAAACAATAAAAGTAATACTAAATCATGGAAGTGAACTGAATTCCAACCTAATATATATATCCTAACTATGAGATCAACTTGTAATGTTGATGTTAATACTCCATGGTGTGAACTCGCAAGCGGGCTATACTAAGAGAGCAACCATCATCGTTAGCGAGGATAATGCCAACATTTGCTGATAGAGGGTGTCGTGTGGTCTGCACAACGAACCTCCGGTCTTTAATCTCGGTTTTTTCAACCAGAGCCGCTACTTATTTATTCAAGTAACTCCTCATTTGTCCTCACAAGGTTGAGTTTGAACCTGTTCCAAACCCAATGCTTCACAGATAAATTTTGGAATCGTCGTGGATCGAGCCCGGGACCTCTTGATCTGGCCATTATACCACAGCGGTGGTCTTTCGATACTGATAAACAACATTATCACTAACATTTCTGGCACTGGAAAATATCGCGTTAGAGGGCTCGCCATGGGCCAGGAAATGTAGGAAAATCCCCGGAATGTTCTAAGAGATTGATGCGAGTCAAAACTTTTATGGTGACCATTTTTTAAATGTGATTCCTGGAAAATCACGTTTAAAAAAATAGGCATATTCTTTTCTTCAAGATAAATAATCGAGAATGTAAAATGTTTCTGAATATTCAAAGAAAAACCATTTAGAGAAGAAAAAAAAAAATCCTAAATACAACCCCGACTTCCCCATCCGTAGTAAACCAGATTATATGAAGTTGATGCGGATTATTTTTACTAATAATAGTATTTTTCTCCACCAGGTCTCACTCCCGTTCGGGCTAAGTGCATGTACCGCATAGTTATATATATATATAATTTAATACCCCATCTTACTACCCGTTCGGGTTGAACGCCTATGTACTAATTACTGTAATGTGTTAAGGTATCTGCATTTGCGTGTAGGGAGAGTAGAAAACCAGTGGACCTGACTGAGATAGAACCCCGATCTCCCCATCTTGAGCAGTCTAGCCCAACACGAAAGTGGCGCGTTAAGCCACGCGGCCACTGGAGCGGGTAATAGTATTTATTAATTACGCTATTAAGTTAGGGAAGAGGAAACTAACATTTGAGAGAAAATTAATATACACGCATTTGCGGAGAGGGAGAGTTGAAAACTATTTATAAAAATCCACCCTCAGTATATAAGGCCGAGATTCGAACCTCAATCAGCAAAACAGCCTAAGTGAGCCTGAAATCTATATTCTAGATTACACGTGTCCACCCAGGCGGACTAAATGATATATAATCCTTTGTGAAGTAAGTAGATTGACATTACCCCCTTTTTTGGTACGGCAGTGCCCAATGTAAGTGTAAGACAAGGAAAAGGAGCCTCAACTTGGCAAAATATCACAAATAAGATCAGTGATTATGTTAAGGATTTGGACAGAAGTAGCCTTCTAGAACGTCCTGCCTACAAAGATCGTGCTATAGCTCTCGACCGGCACTAACTCGTACAACATTTAAAACCAGAAGCCGAGTGTTTGTACGTTATCTCCGACAAGCGACAACACTTCCTTTCTAGTCTAATTCCGGAAAGTACAAACACGAGCGTTCCTATTTCTTCCTGTTATCAAGTAAACAAGTACAACGCGATAGGCCGCTGCTTCCCCTGCTTGTCTTGCGACAGAACACTAGGGAACCCTAGAGAACACTAGAGGACACTAGAGAACACTAGGGAACACTAGAGTACCCTAGAGAACACTAAGGAACACTAGAGAACCCTAGAGAACCCTAGAGAACACTAAAGAACGAATGGGAATAGTAGCTCAGAGTACTAGGAAGACACACTTTTTATTATTTTTAAATAATTATTATCAATCTGGTTTTTTTAGTATTGCATCTTACTACACGGATTATACGTCTATATACTAATCAGTAATCACGCTAAAGGTTTCGAGATTAGGAAGGCTATATTTTAAGGAAGTATACTCACATTCGCGTGGAGGGAGAGTGAAAAACAATTTTGGGGAAAACTAACCTCAGTACACCTGACCGAGATTCGAACCTCGATCCCCCCATTATTGGCAGTTTAGTTTACTTCGAGAGTAGCGCGTTAGACCATGCGGCCACCGGAGCAGGTAAAAAATAATAATTAGTACTACTTTAGTTTTTTTTTAGGCACGAGGAAGATTGAATTTAAATGAAAGTGTACCCACATATGCGTGGAGAGAGAGTTGAAATCCATTCGTAAAAAAAATACCCTTAATACACCCGACTCAGGACACACCACGATCTGTCATAGGTAGTTTAGTGAAGACTTCATTCTTGCAAGAGACTAGATTGCCAATGACGGGGATATCGGGGTTCAAATCCCAGTGGGGTGTAGTAATAGTGTTTATAATGGTTTTCCACTCTAGCTCCACGCAAATACTCGCACACCTCCTCTAAATTCGGCCTTCCTCACTCCTAACACATTAGCATGATTAGTACATAGGCGTATAGTCAAAAACCGGTTCTCAGCATTAAAAAAATACATTATCCGGTTGTTCGGGTTTTTTTTCCGCTCTTTAATAAGGACTTGAGTTAAAACAAACATTAATAATTACGCTGGTAGAGTAAAGATGAAAAAATAACCATTTTAGAGAAAATGCACCCGCATTTGTGTAGAATGGGAAATCATTTAGGATGGATAGCTCAATACACCAGACCATCTCCCCGTCACCGGTAGTTGTTCGTCATACCACTGAGCTTAGAGTCCCGGGTTTTATTCCTAAAAGTTTTTTTTACCAAAACATAGGTTACAGTTTGATTGTGTCGGTCTTAGAATTAAGATAGAATAGTGACTAAAGGTGTTGTTCGATAGAGAACTGACCTGCTCAACAATATTATACATATATATTATATTATGTTAGCACCACGTCTTAATATCCATTCGGCTTACGCTTATGAACTACGCTGATGGTTTTAGGGATCAGGGAAGTTATAATTACAGGAAGTGTACCTCCATTTGCGTGGAAAGAGTGGATATTTTTAAACCACCTGACCGAGATTAGAACCTCGATCTCCCCGTCATCGGCAGTCTAGCCTACTGCGAGAGTAACGCATCAGACCATGCGGCCGCCGAAGCGCGGGTCTCAACAATATTAGGCCAGACTGACCTGTAATTCCAAGAAAATCTCGATAAAACACACATTCATGTTGTTTGGGCCAAGGTCACACGCAAGAGCCGGTAAAGATTGCATGTGCGAGTGAGTGATGACCTACTTGTCCCCCTGTCACATGTGTTCTCATGTATCCCTCCCTGGTCCGAGATATTACACACCGGGCAGACGACACAGGCGGAGACGTGCTCGCAGCTATAGGCCAAATAAAGAGTAATAACCATCAGAAGACTTGCCTTGCCTTGCCTTGCCAGCCTTTCTGAACAATACTGTACGCCACGCCGTGTACAGTAGCCCCGTGGCTTCTTTGGTGCTGACTGACAGTTTTGAAAAGTTACCAGACCAAATTATGTATCCCTACGCCGAACCATATGATCTGCAAAAACATGTGTTTAACAGGTGTCACTTCAATCAGTCAAAATTTAGGTGTACCTAAATGTTGGCTGTCAGAAGTCAGCTGTGAGCTGTCAGTCAGCACCAAAGAAGCCATGAGGCTACTGTAGGTCTATTACTAGTCTATGGGTCAATGGGTTGATAACAGGTAGCGATTACAGGAATTGGACAACGGATAGCAACCTCTGTGTGTAGCAATCTGAAGTCTCCATCATAGAACAATAGCAGTGAGACCTGTAAAACAGTTTCACCATATTTTAAAAATAAATAGATTTTTTTTTTAAATTATGACGCTATCAAACGGATCCCAAACTCACTCTTGAATCAATAATTCATAAAAGCGCATTTCGAGACGTTTATTGATTTGAGCGTAATTTTGTAGGCCCTTATAGCCCGGTTAATCGGCCGTGATACGATCTCTTAACCTCACTAAACCTAACCATTGAGCTAAAATGATTTGCATTAGGGTTGATTGTTGTGTCAGTGGTGCCTCCAGACTGGGGAAGTAAAGTTACTCCAGGATAGGAGAGTAAGGGGAGGTAAAGTGCCTCCAGACTGGGGAAGTAAGGGGAGGTAAAGTCCCTCCAGGCTGGTGAGTCAGGCGAGGTAAAAGTACCTACAGGCTGGGTAGTAAGGGGAGGTAAAGTCCCTCCAGGCTGGTGAGTCAGGGGAGATAAAAGTCCCTAAGGCTGGGGAAGTAAGGGGAGGTAAAGTTACTCCAGGTTTGGAGAGTAAGGGGAGGTAAAATGCCTCCAGTCCCTCCAGGCTGGGTAGTAAGGGGAGGTAAAAGTCCCTACAGGCTGGGGAGTAAGGGGAGGTAAAGTGCCTCCAGACTGGGGAGTAAGGGGAGGTAAAGTCATTTTAGGTTGAAGAGTAAAGGGAGGTAAAGTCCCTCCAGGCTAGGGAGTAAAGGGAGGTAAAGTCCCTCCAGGCTAGGGAGTAACGTGAGTCAAGTCCCTCCTATTCGTTATTACAAATATGTTTAGTATAACCCTATAAACTATTAAGTTCATAGGGCTTTGAAGATGTCTCAAATGTATAGGCTACATTTTACGAGCAGTATTATTACTCAATATTTATATGGCCGCATGGTCTAACGCGCTACACTTGCAGTAGACTAGACCACCGATTGGAAGATTAAGGTTCGAATCTCGGTCGGGTGTACTGAGGGTGGTGTTTTTCTAAAATGGTTTTCTACTCTACCTCCACGTGAATGCGGGTACACCCCCTAAGTGAAACGAGCTCGCCGCAAGCATCTTCTGAACCATTGGTGGAACGAGCTCGCCGCAAGCATCTTCTGAACCAATGGTGGAACGAGCTCGCCGCAAGCATCCTCTGAACCATTGGTGGAACGAGCTCGCCGCAAGCATCCTCTGAACCATTGGTGGAAACGAGCTCGCCGCAAGCATCTTTTGAACCAATGGTGGAACGAGCTCGCCGCAAGCATCCTATGAACCATTGGTGGAACGAGCTCCATGCAAGCATCTTCTGAACCATTGGTGGAACGAGCTCGCTGCAAGCATCCCCTGAACCATTGGTGGAACGAGCTCGCCGCAAGTATCTTCTGAACCATTGGTGGAACGAGCTCGCCGCAAGCATCCTCTGAACCATTGGTGGAACGAGCTCGCCGCAAGCATCCTCTGAACCATTGGTGGAAACGAGCTCACCGCAAGCATCTTCTGAACCATTGGTGGAACGAGCTCGCCACAAGCATCCTATGAACCATTGGTGGAACGAGCTCGTCACGATCAAGCGACGCAATAATGATCTCAGTTCAATTTAGTATTTACGTGGGTGCGCTATATTTAAATTATTTAATTAGCTATCTTAACTCTACTAAATTTCAGATGATGAAGAAACCTTAGCCTTTATTTTGTGCAGTGGTGCTATGCTAATATGGCCAAACTATTTTGTTTGAAAGCCTCCGTGATGGTGGCGTATAGTTATATAAAAAAAACAGGTAGGGTTGGAACTTTTGCGCGATTTTAAGTTACAGCACATTAGTGGACAGTATACAAACTTTACCAGACTTTGAGAATTTGATGAATAAAATAGGACCAAAAAAACTAATTTTTTTTCACTTGAAAAAAATCTTCTGCTTCTTCTGCTAATGTGGTGATATCCTTCCATGCATGTTCCTTCAGATTATTTTTATAATAGTGTTTGTCCTTGGCTCCTTGGAGTCCCATTAACACTATGGTTGTTATAAGATTCTCAGATTCCTCAGACCATTTCTCCATGCTCTCGAGCACGAAACAAACACGTCTCCAACTAGACTGACGAACCCCTTTGTGTCCGTTGGGAAAACTGACAGCCAGCGTATCACTGCGAATGGTTCGTAGCGTGCTCGTAGTGTGCTCGTAGTGTGCTCGTAGCGCGCTCGTGGCCCGTCCCAATCAGACGAATCTGCCACATTACAGGCTCGGCTCATCTAATGCATTAGCAGTATGCTAAGTCCACGATTTCAATGCTAAGGGAGCTCGAATAGAATTTATGAAATACTCTCGGAGCCGAATCGAAGTTCGAATATTGTTTGTTAGTTGTTTAATGCTTTGAAAGTATATTGTATTGCGGTTATTTATGTTACTTTATACCCTAAAATCACTTGATTTTTTTAAAATTTACAATGGTTACACAATTCAATTACTTCATAGTTTTTTCATGTAAATATTAATTTGTAGTTTATTTTAGAGCCTAGAATGACACAAAAGTGATTATAAAATGGGAATCTTAGTAGTATTTTTTATCGGCAAATACTTAAGAATTATCGAAGCGGATTTTTTTTTTCGAAACGAGCTCGAAGCTGATACTTGTATCTAAGTCAAGTTGAAGTTTCGAAGCTTCACAAACCCCTAAATTGTATATAAATTAAAATTGCCCCTAAATTTTCCAATTTTAAAATAACAACTAATAGCTTTGATCAAATATATGCTCCTCTGTCCCCAAGTTAATTTCTAGGTGCGCCATTAATGTGTGTTATTCTAGTTTTATTTTAATCCGTATTTTATAATGTAACTTGAATTTACAAAATTCACCTTAATTGCCATAAAATGTTTGAATAATACAAGTGACTCCATATGAATAATATATTTACTATATGGCACCATACCAACCGAGCGGCTGTCGTCTGTTGGGGAATATAGTGTCAACTTCTTGGGATAGAGGGTTTAATGTGGCTAGCACAACGAACCCTCCAGCCATTCATCTCAGTTTTCTAGACCTTAGCCGCTACTTTTTCATTCAAGTAGATCCTCATTTGTCCTCCTGAGGCTGAGTTTGACCCTGTTACAGACCCACTGCTTCACTGGAAATCTGGTAGACCCAGGGATCGAACCCGGGACCTCTGGATCTGTAGCTAGGAGCTCTGACAACTAGATCATATAAGTTGTCTTGAATGATCCATTTACAGAGAGAGAGAGGAAAATGCGAATGCCCGTTGAAGGGTAGAGATGGATAATGTAGGATCTAGAGAGAACGTACCCATATTTGCGTGGAGGGAGAGTGAGAAACGAATTAAAGAAAAACATATGCAGTACGCACGGTGGGATTCGAATAACAGACTTACTCGTCACAACCAAACAATATGAGATGTGTCTAACATTTAGTTTGCGTGCCCATTGATGGGTATTTTTTTCAAAATTCCGTTGACCGATATTTCCCTTGGAGCTTTGGTCGGCCAGTGCTCTCGATAATATTCTGATAAACTATCAACAACCAGTGAGATATACAGACAGACGTTGCTGCTATTAACGAGTCGTGCTATTGCAATAATTAGGCTGTTATTGTTTTGGTACAGTGCTATCAAACGAAATACTAATACATTCATACAGAATTATTTAACACAACATACTTGCTCTGTGGACAACTTAACCCACCCCTCCACCTACTAGTGAGACCAGTAATTCTATGCAAAATGATTTATCTCTGGGAAAGTCTGACCTGATTCTGCACCTATTAATAATGTTAATAGCACCACAAAACATTATCTGCTGCACTGACTAACCTACTGATGCACCTACAGTTGACGCAAGGTTTGTAGTAAAGCCCAACGTAAGTTCAGACGTTTTGTGATTTTTGTACAAATTTACAGCTCAATTTTTTATGACATCGTGAATCTTGTCTTAAAAGTGAACATAGCAGACAAATATTATATATATATTTATATATTTATATATAATCTTGTTAATTTGACAACCCGAAGGTTGGTTTGATGTGATTTCTATTCATCCCGGTGGTTCCCCGTTGCCTTCCACACTGAATTTCTATGAGCGAGCACTAAAGGGCCCACCAATTTTGCCAGTAAAGGTTTTTTCAAATACCTTCCTGTGTTTTTTTATATGCCACAATCGAATAACAACAAACATGGGACCAACGGCTTTTCTTCCCCTACGAAGGAAGTTGTGCTACGGATTATTATAGCTCAAGAAAAACCCGTCGATCTCAGCTGGGTTTGAACCCACGCACAATGGGTTCCTGATGCAAGAAATTTACCCCAAGATTACTGCGAACTATATATATAAATCGTACACATTTTAATTTGTGAAATGTGTACGATTTGATATTATAGCTCTTGGCACAAATTATTTTATTTTTAAAAATGAAAGTTAAAATCGATAGGGCAGAGCTCGAGAATTTTTTTTTCGAAATAAATTGTTATTTTTTGAAACTGCGTCTTCCTATTTGATTTTTTTTTTAAATGGGTCACATCCTCAGTGTGTCACAGGAATCAATGTCAAAAGGAATCGCTTCAAATATAAAGGCTAACCTTGATAAGAGCACCAACCATTTACAGCACAGAAATGCATCCACATTCGCCTGAAGTCTTGGTTAAAACAGTTTTAATATAGTGAGTTGTGATTGTAGTTAGGCCTGCCGGGTAGAAATCAGACAAAGTATCCGTGCGGTGATGCAGCTTGATATGTAAATTAATAAAGTTACAATAATAGATAATAATCCACATAAGTTGAGCAATCATTTTACACAGGACAGTAGGTAACCTGGCGGTTTAGGGGTAAGGTGTTAGACTTCTGTGCTGGCGGCCGGGGTTCAATCCTCGGTCCCGGCAAAGATTTATCTGATCACCAAACCCTTCCTTCACCTCTGACAAGACATCTTGTGAATGTGGGGAATGCCAGGCCTCCACCGTGGTTCGGATTCCACGTTAAACTGTAGGTCCTCCATCTCATCTCACAATCACCCTACCATTACACATTAGCGTAAGTGTGTATAACCCGAACGGGTAGTAAGACGCGGTGCTAATAATAATAATAATAATAATAATAATACACAGGACACTTTAAATAACAAAAAACTACACTGATCTGTGACATCCTTGAGGAATGCATTATCAGAGTTCGGGTTTACCACAAACAAGCCTTATCTGGCGAGTTATCATCAACTTTATCTATGTATCAAGTCAATAAAATCATAATGGTACATGTACATTTTTTAACACCGCGTCTTACTACCTGTTCAGGCTATACGTATATATGATTGATAACTACTCTAATGAGGTAAGGATCAGGAATAAATGGTTTTTGAGGTAATCTACCCTCATTTGCGTGGAAGGAGAGTGGGAAACCATTTAGGAAGAACCACTCTCAGTATAACCACTTGGGATTCGAACCCCAATATACCAGTCTTTGGCAGGCCATTCTTAACACGAAAATAACGCCTTAGATCAGTAGTCGTCTACTTTTTTTTGTTTACGTTCTACCCCAGATATAATTTATCTTCAAGTTGTTGGTGCATAATGCAATCTACACTTATTCTGTTATCTATATCTATATTAATAAAATTAATAGTCTGTATATCTCATGAGTGTTGGGCAATATCTATTATACGCAGAAGTTTGTAATTTAAATATGACTAGCCCTTATGTATAATGTAGATGTCAAAGCTGGCATTTTAAAATTTTGATCAGATTTTTTAATAATCAATCAAAATAAAAACGAAGAAATATTAACGCCACGAGAAAGCTTTACTACTACATTTCATAGAGTTGTGCATTGCGGGCTATGTTAGCTCCTGTGCAAAAACATGTGCCCCTGGAAATTGGAATGCTAAAATTTAGATTTGACCCTTTTGTCCATTTTATTCTTTTAATCTATTTTACACTTTTTACCCCTTTTTAACATTTCTACTGACACTTTTTTATTATTTTTATAAAAGGCTTTTATTAGATTTTCCTTTTAATTTTTTAAAATCTTCATGCCCTTTTTGCATGTTTTTACCCTTTTAACACCTTTTAACTAATGTAAAAATATGTAAAAATTGTAAAAAGGGAAAAAAGGCTAAAAATGGTAAAAAAAATAGATCTAATAAAAAAAGCAATAAGACCAAAAGGGGAAAAAAATTGCAAAATATGTCCAAAAAGGACCAAAATGGCAAAAAGGGTAAAAGTAAGAAAAAATCGTAAAAAGGGCTCAAAGAGTGAATATGGTAAAAAATGCAAAAGGGTATAAAGGTTAAAAGGGGCCCACAAAAGAAATAAAAATGGTAACAAGAATTAAAAAAACGCAAAAGAAAAAAGAATAAAAAGGTTAAAGGATATATGGCATAAACGGGGTATAAAGGGTGCTGAGGATAAAATGAGTAAAAAGGTTAAAATATATAAAAAGATATAAAAAGAGTAAACAGGGCAATAAGGGAAAAAAGGGAACAAAAAGGATAAAAGGGTAAAGAGGCCTAAAAGGTGTAAAAAAGCTATAATACTTTTGATTGAATTTAATAAAGTACAACCCTTTAACAATCAATTATTTATGCTGGAATACTCCTCTTTTTTACTTTCTCATATCAAGAGAAAGTATTGCAATCGTGAAAAAATCGACCTCGAGATTATAATGAATTTTTACTTTCTCGCCACCTCACAGGTAGAGAAAGTATTGTGATTCCAAAAAATTCGAACTTAAGACTTTGATGAATTCCGACGTTTCATGCGTTTTTTGCATTTATGTCTGTCTATCTGTCCTTGGCCACGAATCCAAAACGGTTTGATGGATTTTGTTCAAACTTGATACACTAAAAATAACAAAGTTACTTTATATATTCCCGTGCGAAGAACGGAAACACCAGCTAGTATCTAATAAATTAAATAAATTAATCTATAATCATGTTTCAAACAATAAGTTTTAAATGAGAAATATATCCGTGTATTTAATGTTTACCTAACCCTTACGATGTATTTTTGTAAAGTCGTATTTGCACGGGACGAGAATTGGAAAAATGTAGTAGACCCGACAAGGATTTAAACCCCGATACGCCCATTATCAGCAGGCCAGTCTAATATGAGAATGACGCCTTGGACAATTTGGCCACTGAGGTGGGTAATGATACATACATTTTGATTAACTAGATCGTTATCTCTAATACTTCGGTTAGCTAAGCTCCACAAGTAGCTATATCTATATTGAAGGTTTATTTTCATTTCAAACGTCAATCTTCTGGTTTGCCAATGATATAGAATCTTGCTCCTAAATGGAAGAGGAGCGTGACTATTAAGGAACTGCACACACATTTGCTGACGGATGACATCACTATGGAAGCCCCCACTCTACAGCCTACCCGATCAGTACCGTAACTCAACTTCCTGGTTGCAAAGTAGGAACACCCTAAGGCCAGTGGAGGAAATACTTCCAGTTAGAATAATACTTGAACAGTGAATATATGTATCTTCCTTGGAAACAAAGAGATGTCTCGATTCATACATAATGTGCGCCGTAGAGGAGGGGAAATGTTAGTGTGTCTCATATTTTAGGGGTTGATAGAGAAGATCCGTCTTGAGATTCTTGGCACGAACAAAGATATATTTTAAAATTAGTCCAAATAAATCTCCTGAAACTCTAACCTAAACATTAATTTGGAAATCTTGCTTTTGTGGAACATAAATTCCCACGCTCGATGGAAGTAGCCCACATTTAAAGTATTCATTTGATATTATTATTATTATTAGCACCGCCTCTTACTACCCGTTCGGGTTATACGCACTTACGCTAATGTGTAATGGTAGGGTGATTGTGAGATGAAATGAAGGACCTACAGTTTAACGTGGAATCCGAACCACGGTGGAGGCCTGGCATTCCCCACATTCACAAGATGTCTTGTCAGAGGTGAAGGAAGGGTTTGGTAATCAGATAAATCTTTGCCGGGACCGAGGATTGAACCCCGGCCGCCAGCACAGAAGTCCGACACCTTACCCCTAGACCGCCAGGTCACCCATTTGATATTCATGAAAGCAATCACAAAAATATAGACGCGCTTAAAAGAGCGATCAGGTTAAGTCTTTTAAATGTTCTATCCGTTCGGACTATTGAGATAATGGAGTATGGCTGAGGTGAATAGGATTTTAGAAAAAATATGCTCGCATTTGCGGGGAAGGTGACGTATAAAATGACCTCTGTACACTCGGCCGGGATTCATGCCCTGACCTACGCATCACCGACAAACAAGGATAGACATGACTAACGTCTTAGAATTGTTGGGGGTTAAAATAACTCTCCACAGCGCTTAGAATGTGTACTATTGACATTCCCTGACAAACAGGAAGGCGTAGACAAATATTTACATCTTTAACATCTCGAATATGTTAACCTTTGGAATTTACGGTTTTTTTTCACACTTTGTAATACTACTCATCCAGCAAGGTTCAATCGTTTGTGCTCGTATGTCCCCAAACACGAACATGTGTGTTATAAAATTAGTCATGTTAGGGCACATATTGGTTTCATTGTGCTTTTTAACGTGACGGTTTGCTAACCGGAGCTCAAATCGGGCCACCACAAGAGCACAAATGTTACCGTTTCAGCCCAAAATCCTCACATACGAAGCACAAATAATTTAACAAACACAATTTTCGACAATGTGGTAGAACAAAACGTGAGCTAAGCCCAACAAAGCAGACTAGAGAATCTTGAAGCTTGGGACGCTAGTAAAGTCCGAGAGTCGTGAGATTCCAGTTAGCACATTGTATCTGGCGTCGGTCGGATGATAATTGTCACAAGACATCACTTTCAAGGATATTGATACTTGCACTTAAACAGGGGAGTTCAGTATTCCTCATCTTCTCCAAACAATATAGTCCATGACTTGTACAAATACACTACATATTGTGTGGTCTACCTCAACTCACAAACAATAATATTACATAGCATCCATACCTACTATTTTATGGATGGGTGGTTAGGATTATTTTAATGTTCGATAAACTTGGAGATGACACATATTTATAACAAGCTAGTTTGCTTAGGCAAATTTGCGCACACCCTTCAAGTTGCTATTATATATATATATATATAGCTTTAATTTATACTAAACTCTTTTTTATATAGTTACACTAAAGGCTATTTTGTTGCCAAACCATTTTCACCTATAACTATATATTTTCAGTTCCAATATTAAGGGGGGATGAAAGGGTGGGGGGAAAGAGGAAGTAGAGTAAATGTGAAGGACCCAAAAAGTATAGCTCAATCTACTCCAAATTCAATTAAATATTATTATTATTATTATTAGCACCGCGTCTTACTACCCGTTCGGGTTATACGCACTTACGCTAATGTGTAATGGTAGGGTGATTGTGAGATGAAATGAAGGACCTACAGTTTAACGTGGAATCCGAACCACGGTGGAGACCTGGCATTTCAATTAAATAAAACCCGCCTCGGTGGCGTAGTTGGCTAACGCGCTTGTCGTGTAGAGCTCGACTGCTGAGGACGGGGTGATCGAGGTTCGAATCTCGGTCGGGTGAACTGGTGGTGGTTTTTCCTAAATGGTTTTCCACTCTCCCTCCACGCAAATACGGGTTCAATTCCTCTAATACAACCTTCTCAATTCCTTATCCATTAGAGTAATTAGTACTTAAAGCGTATAACCCGAACGGGTAGTAAGACGCGGTGCTAAATATTATTATAATATAATTAAATAAATTTCTAGCTTTTAAACTGATCGAAAAATAATCAATGTAAATATATTTTTGAAAGTAATTGGTTGTACATAAAATGTGGAACTAATGTTTTTTTAACGTAAAATCTCTCAAACATATTTTTTGTTAAAAATTGTCTATAACAATTAAATGAGCGGAGTTTTCCTCACGAATTTCACTAAATTTTTATTTCGATAATGAACAAATTTAATACAAATATTGGGATCAATTCGTTGCGATTTGTGACCGGTGGATACTGTGGTGTTTTGTGTTTACGTACAACCCGTTCATTCCGTTCATCTGGAAAGGTTGCTAGCTACCTATCCTACCTTGACACGTTACTTAATGGACCTATATCAGGGATGCGAGGTGCATGTTGGGGGACGAGAACACCAGTTGAGTGGCACACCGGCAAAGAACAAAATAAACACCGAATAAAACTTTTCCCCAGAGGTCAATAATATTTTGGCAGCCATGTCCTTCAATGTCAAGTGATAATGAACTTTGTGAAGTCAACGGTTGGTTATCGGCTTGTCTCGTACTAAAGTGCATCCTGGCTGCTGTTGAAGACGAGCTATGACCCCAACATAAATACATCGCCTAACAAATACAACATATTACAAACTAACATTGAAAAGATTAGTTATTTTTTAACATACATATCAATTTAATGTATTTTTTCCACTGACGGTATTACTTTGAATGTTTTTACTTTAAGTAATTGAAATTAATATTATCTAAGACACTCATTTTGGCAATTAAATAAATCTTCCTTCTTTAAAATGTAGGCTTTATTAAAATATCTACAATTTGATGTGGATCTTTAAAAAAAAATCCCCTCGTCTTATTACCGGTTCAGGATATACGCATAGTTAAGCCCTACTTTAATGCTTCCTTCCTCAACTCACCCCATTAGAGGTAATCTACCGCATTTGAGTGGAGGGAGAGGGGAAAACCATTTAGGGAAAAGCACCCTCAATACGTTTGACAGGGAATGAACCCCGATCTCCCCTTCTTCAGCAATCTAATCTAGTGCAAGAGTAGTACCTTAGACCATGGGGCCACCGAGGCGGATTACATTCTATCATTTTTGGGATAAATGAGAGTAACTTTAAGGAGACTCACTCCTACGGTATACCATTCTTGGGTTATGTAGCTAAGTGCAACTTGCCAAAGAATATATTTGTTATAGATTCCTAGATGCCATCCTTTAGGCAGACGAGGAATATATTTGTTATAGATTCCTAGCTGCCATTCCTTAGGCGGACGAGGAATGTATTTGTTATAGATTCCTAGCTGCCATTCTTTAGGCGGACGAGGAATGTATTTGTTATAGATTCCTAGATGCCATTCTTTAGGCGGACGAGGAATATATTTGTTATAGATTCCTAGATGTCATTCTTTAGGCGGACGAGGAATGTATTTGAAAAGCGTGCGACCTGTGGACATCTAGGCACAATACAGGTTTCAATATTGATTCACGGTCCCTTCTAGCTAGATGAACGAAGCTAAAATTAATTTCATTCACGGTAGGAATTACTCTCTGAAAGGTCTTTTTTCCTACCAATATCCTACTATATAGTAGATTTATGGTAAGGAAAAATACCTTTCAGAAGTCAATTCCTACCGTGAATGGATTATACTCACTACCTGCTGTTCTTAGATAAATTGTAAGGGATGTATTTAAAGTGAAAACCCCTCGTCAGTCGTAAAGGTAAGCGCATCATAGCTATTATCTATTCTCCAAGAGAAAATGGTTAAATATGTAAAATTCTTTTTTGAATTTAAAGTTTATTTTATGTCATTCTTGAAATGGGCAGGGAGAGAAGTCCTTCCAATAATAACTGGGGTGGGAGGAACTGTATTTGAAGGATGTCTTGTCTGTCATTCTTGGGGTATGTGGAACTATATTTAAAGGGCATACTGCCTGTCATTCTTGATATATGTGGAACTGTATTTTAAGGCCATCTGCCTGTCATTCTTGGGGTATGTGGGACTATATTTAAAGGGTATACTGCCTGTTATTCTTGATTTATGTGTAACTGTATTTAAGGCCATCTGCCTGTCATTCTTGGGGTATGTGGAACTATATTTAAAGGGTATACTGCCTGTCATTCTTGATATATGTGTAACTGTATTTAAAGGGCATACTGCCTGTTATTCTTGATATATGTGTAACTGTATTTTAAGGGTATACTGCCTGTTATTCTTGATATATGTGGAACTGTATTTTAAGGGTATACTGCCTGTTATTCTTGACATATGTGTAGCTGTATTTAAAGGGCATACTGCCTGTCATTCTTGGGGTATGGGGAGCTATATTTAAAGGGAATCTTGCTTGTTATTCTTGAAGTGTAACTGTATTCAAAGGGTGTCCTGCCTGTTATTCCTGAGGTGTGGGCCCATTAGGACTGAATTTAAATAGCATTATGTCTGCTTTTTGGGAGGGGATTATGATAGCATTTAAATAGCATCCTGTCTGTCATTCTTGGGTAGGACGAGGACTGTATTCAAATAGCATCATGTCTGTCATTTTTGAGGATGATTGGTATCCCTACTTTATTTAAATTGTCTTGTCTGTCATTCTTAGAGTGCGTTAGGACATAATTTAAATAGCACCATGTATGTCATTCTAGAAGATGATTGCGACTGTATTTAGATAATCCCGCCTGTCATTCTTAGGGTGTATTAGGATTGAATTAAAATATAATTATGTATGTCATTTTTGAGAATGGTTGGGACTGCATTTAAATAGTCTTGCATGTCATTCTTAAGGTCTAAATGACATATTGCCTGTCGATCTTGGAGATAATTGAGACCGAATCTAATAACATCCTACCTGTCATTCTTGGGGTGAATTAGGCCTGAATTTAATGGTATCCTGTCTGTCATTCTTGGGGTGTAGTAAGACTCAATTTAAATAGTATACTGTCTGTCATTCTTGGAGGAGGATTGTTACTGTTTTAAAGAGAGACCTACCTGTCATTCTTGGGGTGGATTAGTACTGAATTTAATGGTATCCTGTCTGTCATTCTTGGAGGAGGATTGTGACTGTTTTAAAGAGAAACCTGCCTGTCATTCTTGGGGTGGATTAGTACTGAAATTAAATGGCATCCGGTCCGTCATTCTTGGGGTTGATTGGGACTGTTTTAATGGTATCCTGTCTGTCATTCTTGGGGTGGATTAGTACTGAATTTAATGGTATCCTGTCTGTCATTCTTGGAGGAGGATTGTGACTGTTTTAAAGAGAGTCCTGCCTATCGTTCTTAGGGAAATCAAGACTATTTTTTAAGAAAATGCTGCCTGTTATTCTTAGGGAAAATCGAGAGTGTATTTAAATGGCATCCTACCTGTCATTCTTGGGGTAGGTGGGGAAGGTTTGTTGACTCAGCTCCTGGATGGTGCTGAGAGTCTGCGGCTCAGCTGAGATGCCCTGCGCCCTCTGTTTCCTGGGCCTCAGCTGATTGATGTTGTTGTTGATATGATTGTTCTTGTGCGTGGGGGACATATGGTACGGGAACACCGACTGGAACTTATCCAGTTGGGAGCGTAGTTCCAGGATCTCCTCTTCCCGGCGTCTCAACTCTTTCTCCAGTTCCGCGATCCTCTCATCCTTGCTCTGCAACAAACTTTGCAGTTCCTGGAGACTCCCCATCTTCTCGACGACTACGGCGACCACGCTGTTGTGCCGCGTCCCGTTCGACAGCGTCCCGCCGCTCTCCACGACCGCCGCCTCTTGTTGGTGGGGGGCCGTCGTCAGGTGCAGAGACGAGCTACGGTTCACTTCTTCGTCTTCAGCTAGGCGCTGGGACGAGAAGCAGAGGTTCTCAAAACACACACGCATTTAAGGATTCTGAAAAACACGTGCATAGAGATGGACTCGTTGCCAACCTTTTTTTTTTTAATATTCAAATTCCGAACGATTGAGATTTAGAAACAAAAACTAGACAAAAGCCCGTCGATGACAGTTTATAGATTATCTCGACATAAAAATAAACTCCGTACTGAATGAATACACACGGACGATAGCAGACAATTTTTTTTTCCGCGGTGAGTAAAATAACCTTCACTTTGCCCCCAACACTTGATCTTCGACTCTCCCTCTTCAGACCGCCGCGCGTTGTTTATTTTTAAACCAACTTTCGTGAACGCGACACTCGTCACTGGACAGAGGTAGTGGACTCTTCACACCACGTCAGAGTCAAGACCCGGAATATTCGAAACTAGTCACACATATATTACATGTCACAAACACACACACACACACACGCTCGTGATTAAAACAAGCGATGATAGACAATAACCGCGCACGACCGTAGAGTTCTATTCACTTGCCAGTTACTACACGCGATGGAACGAAACACCAGTACGCATGCGCGGAGAGATGCTACAGCCATCTAGCGGCAACACGCTCATGCATTAACAAAACAAGATTAATAGAAAAAACAAATAAAAAAAAAGACGACAACTGACTCGACGACCTTGAATTCGACAAGACAAGAGATAAAAAACTATTAGAATACTAGAGTTATTTTTAAACTCAGACTTGTTTTATGTTTTGTTAGCTTCTGAAGTATTTTATAGCTAAGCTTCTTTTGGTATAAAAAAAAGGTTACGTGTTGAGATGGAAAAAGAATTGGTGGCATTTAGAATACGGTTAGAAGATTTTAAAATTTTAACAATAAATGTGTAGATCATTTTCTTTAGATATAAATGTATTTTATTAAACTGTAACAAGCATAAATTTAAGAAATAGAGAAATGATATATTAAAGTTTATTAATATGACTAATTTTTAGTTAAATATTACGGGTTGAGATTTTGTTTTTATTTTATTCAATCACACAACTTACAAACTAATTTTAACCATAGCAGCACGCCTAACTGACACCTTTCGGTCTTGGCCGTGGTTAGATCTCCGAGAAGTCAATCGTCCCAATCAATTAAGGAAGTATTTTCCTAAATGGGTTTCCACTCTCCCTCCACGCAAATGCGGGTTCACTTCCTCTAATTCAACCTTCCCAATTCCTAATCCATTAGAGTAACTAGTACTTAAAGCGTATAACCCGAACGGGTAGTAAGACGCGGTGCTAAATATTATTATTATTAATTAATGAAGTATCTCTTAAACACCATTATTCGGATACCAATTTGGATTAATTTATTCTCAACATGAGCCGCCTCGGTGGCGTAGTTGGCTAACGCGCTTATCGTGTTGAGCTCGACTGCTGAGGATGGGAAAATCCAGGTTCGAATCTCGGTCGGGTAAA
>CABFOV010000651.1:66876-77378 GCA_902141375.1 Timema poppense
ATATATATATATACACTGTTACAAAAAAAAAGGGCACTATATCGTCTCGGGCCTAGGGCGTCCTCAAACCTAAATCCGCTACTGTTTTCCAATCCTTCTCCACGAAAATGTGGAAATATTTCTTCTCAATCCGGCCTTCCTCAAATCCACCTCATAAATGTAAATATGTGAACAGCCCGGGTGGGTTGCAGGGCGCGATGCACTAAAAAAACTTTCACCTTGAGATAGAAGAGAATGCATCCTGGGATAGAAATACCTACATTCACTCTTTATAATTGCTTTAAAAAAATATTAAAACATTTGTACTGTCCTTTTTTTGTTTGAGGTATTTAACGTGCATTTTCTGAACCAACTTATAATATCAGCACGTGACTTATAGACTAACTAGAACAGACACAACACCAAGTCCCCGGTCATTAAGTCATCACATTTCATTCAGTTAATGTTTAAGTATTCAGCCATGCTGGGAATCAAACCCCAGTCCCTTAACATCCTAAACAAACACGCTACCTACTAAGTCAGGGTGTCGGACTCTTTTATTTTTAATTTGCTATTTTTGCACCATCTGTCAAGGATGTCCTGAAATTTAATGACAACTTTTTCTATTCATTTAAAAAGTTTCTCATCTAATGCCGCTATGCTCACGACAAATATTCAAGTACTGTTGATATCATCAGGTGAAGAAAGATAAATTCTTTGTTTGTAGGCCTACCGGAGCAATGTTTAATTTAACAACACGGAAGTTTTTCCATAAAAACTATAAACATACTATCCTTTTCTTACTTCCTCTTCCCCTCTACCTTAATTATACTAGATACCCGCTTTGGTGGCCGCATGGTCTAATGCGTCACTCTAGCAGTAGACTAGATCACTGTGAGTATCGAGGTCCGAATCTCAGTCGGGTGTATTGAGGGTGGTTTTTCCAAATTGTTTTTCCACACAAATACAAGTACACTTCCTCTAAATATAACCCTCCTCATCCCTAACACATTAGTGTAATTAGTACATAGGCGTATAACCCAAATGGGTGCTTAAAAATGACTCTAGACGAATTGAGAGGGGATAGGGGGGATGGTAGAAAATAAGTTATTTCTTAATAAATGTATATCACATACGAAATTAACATGGGAGAAGGATAATCATCACCCACTGCTCGTGCCGGGTGCGTAGGACCTCACGCCAAACATAGCCCTTCAGGTCTAAAAACATGACACCCAGACTCGCCTAAGGAGGGAGATGGACCGCCTCCTTAGCTGTCTGGTCCAGAAGTTCATTTCCTGAAAGCCCGGTGTGACCAGGAACACAGCAAAAGGAGAGCAAGGTGTTTAACAAACGAATTTTAAAAATGTGTTCGTGAATCATCTGCACGAGTGGATGGCAGGAGTAGAGAGTGGACAATGCCAACAGAGCACTCATGGAATCCGACCACATGAAAATAGAGCGGTGATACTGTTGAAGGAAACGTGAGCTAAATACAGTATTTTTGATGTTTGGATAAAAAAAAAAACTCCTTGGAATCAGCCCACAATCGATCCATACCAACCGAGTAGCCACAGTCTGTTGGTGAAGATAGTGCAAACTTTCATGGATAAAGGGTGTCATGAGGTCAGCACGTCGGGGATTAAATCCGGGACATTTGGAACTGTAGCCAGGAACTATTACCATTACACCACATAGAAGGTCAAAATTACTATACCATTCATTCTTTTTGCCAAAATAAACAAAAGGGTGCTTCAGTAAGTATAATTAGTTTATTTTATGCACATAATAATTATATATATATATATAGACTACATATTGGATATCAGTCATGAAAATATTAGCATTTGATCATAAACTTGTTTTATTGTAGATACTCATATAAAGTTATCATCAGATCCCAGGATGCCTATAACAAATATTCATAGATTTTTGAGAGACTTATACAATCAAGGAAAATGTATTTACTGATGCAATATTTGATTTGTTGTGTCCAAAAATAATTTTTGTTATAAGAACTGCAGATATACTGGTAGAGTTATCATCCACCCCATCCTAAATTACTTCTTATAAACGCCTGGAAAATTGTAGTTAAGGTGGCCGAGAATTGCCGCGCGGACGTCCAGCTCTAGCACAATATTTATTATATGATGCGTTATTTCAAAATATACCTCACGCCAAAATAAAGTTGAAAGATTCTCTTAGGACACATTTTCCTTAACAACCCTATAGTTTGAGTTTTATTAATAGAAACATTATGTGAAAATATGACATTAGCTCATTTTCAACGACTTTTTAATCAGATTTTTGTAGAAATGAGATTAGGCTTGTTGGAAAAGGGCTATAGATTTATCCTTCCTTTAAGAGAAACAGTAGCTTTTTGATAAGCTCACAACTGAATATTTTAAGATATTTGAGAACTAGCAGCGAGCTTTCTCTTTACCTCGAGACAAGAAGTTTTGGATTTTATTTCCTCTCTTTGTTACTGACATGATAAATGATGATTTGTAAGTGGAGGCTAAAAGGAGGTATATTAGCTTCGACGGAATAGAGAATTGGTTCCAGAAAACGACACAGAGCATTGTATTTTAAGCCGTGTGTCCTGAAAGCGAATAATACTTTATCTCTGACAAAGGCGGCCTCCTTAGGGCTTCTTTTAAGACACTTTACAAATTTAATAAGGTTCTAATTTACCTTAAAAATCAATGTTTTTACAACACATTATATTATCAGAGATGTCCTGCCAGATTTTATGTAGATTACAACCGTCAGGTCCGAGACTCATGTACCCTATTGGACATCCCATTATTACCTTCCAATTGATCTTCTCGACCGAGAATCGAGCCGGGGTCACGGCAGGTCAACTCGGTCGTCCTGCTGCGTGTGACGGCTGACGAGTTGACTAACAGTCGCTGTGTGTT
Source organism: Timema poppense (assembly GCA_902141375.1). NCBI lineage: Eukaryota > Metazoa > Arthropoda > Insecta > Phasmatodea > Timematidae > Timema > Timema poppense. The sequence goes on from CABFOV010000651.1 coordinate 69,777, forward strand.
CTTAAGCCGCTATTAGGATCCTATCACATTCCCATGACCCGCTGCTACTTGCCTCGCCGTGGACCTATCTGTCGACACCTCTGTAGCGTGGGAACCGATACGACCAGGGGGACAATCTGGGACAATCTGGGACAATGGCGAAACTGGGCATGGAGAAAGGGGGCAGCTAATTCCACACATATGTTTAGTATTCAAGATACGTACATGTTGAACACATGACTATCATAAAACATTAAAATACTTAATGTGGATTCATATGTTTTCCTAAAAAATAAGAGCAGAACTATGTGATCAGATGACGGGCACTAATTAAATTACAAGATTTCAGTCTCATCGGCGTTGTCTGCTTGGCTTCACTTGAAACAACTTCAGCTTTATTTTCTGCGTGACAACATCAGCTTGGGAGACTACATCAAATTTCAAAACCAACAGATTCCATCAGTGCGCATGTGCCTACTAAGCGAGTCCCAAGAAGATTATTATTATTATTACGCTAATGTGTAATGGTAGGGTGATTGTGAGATGAAATGGAGGACCTACAGTTTAACGTGGAATCCGAACCACGGTGGAGGCCTGGCATTCCCCCCATTCACAAGATGTCTTGTCAGAGGTGAAGGAAGGGTTTAGTAATCAGATAAATCTGTGTCAGGACCGAGGATTGAACCCCGGCCGCCAGAATAAAAGTCTGACACCTTACCCCTAGACCGCACAAGAAGACATCTGCATTTACTGTTGCGAAGTGATCCGCAATGACTCGTTAAAGTCGGGAAGCACGTCTGCCGTTCTTGCTATCTTTAGGTTTGTTTCACGATACAACACAATAATTTGGAAACATCAATTAAATAATGATATTAAAGCTATGTTTAACCAATAAAAATAAAATATGTCGGCGATCATTTACTGTTTCTGGTTTGTGTTGCAAAGTATTATCAGTCAAATTACGTTTTGTACGCTAGCGTGTGAATTGCTACGCCCGTCAGATTCTGCTCTCTATTTCCTGTAGACCTGTGAATCAAGCGTTGGGTTAAACCTTGCTATCCCAAGATAGCTTTGTTTCATCTTACGGTTCTACATTTAACAAGGGTTTGGCGATGTTTGATTGACTTTGCACAATGCATTTGCTTGATATGGTTCTTAGCTGATTGATAGCCTTAAGGCCGATTCACACAGAAATTTAAGCTAAGATAAGCTATGCCTTGCTACACCGTGCTATGTTTTTTCCGATTGCTGGCCGGGCAATTTTTCCATCTCTCATCTTGAGCCATCTTACGTTGCACATGCGCATAACGCAACTTAGGCTCCGCGTTGAACAGACGAAGTGCTGCTTTGGTGGAAATAACTAAAGATGTTTTTAAGTTTTGTTTTCAGTTTGTTTCACGTGTAATTAAGTAATATTCTATTTAGGTTTTATATTTAGTAAATGTTTTCATATTAAAATGGAAGCGTTAATTGAACGAGTCAAACCTCCACACCATAAACTTTCTTCCTCTTCCAAAACAGCTGCTAACAGCAACATATTTTTTTACTCAGCATTATAACGTGAACTAAAACAAGACATTTTGGAGAAGGACCTCATAACTAAACTGGAGAAGGACCTCATAACTAAACTTCACTGGAGCAGACCAGAAAGAAACAACACTGAGTTCTGGAGTGAAAGAAGGGAACATTGCTTAGCTTAGCAATCTGTGTGTATCAGCCTTTAGTTGAAGAGTTATAGTAATTATTGTCCTTAGAACCTTACCTACACCACCTTAGACACAATTTGGCCCGTGGCAAGGCGTGCCAGTACCCAGTGTCACCAATGGTTAACAGTTGAAAATATGAGCCAGTCAATTCATACGATGGGAATGATCTCTGGACTCACTCTTGTCAACATGTGAAATGCCCAATGCTAAGCGTTTAAACAAACTAGACTGGTTACCAATCTTGTTTGGTATCTCTGGACTTCGACGCGTAAGATAAAGGGTTCTTTCAACAGGGTGGTGGTTTTTTTTTTGCAGCTACAGGTGTGTGAGCGCCACCTTTCCTCCACTGCTGAAAGTCACTATGTGTCCAGGGTGAAGTATAGCTGGAAGGGGACGCGAGAAAATTACGGTATTTTTGCAGTTTTTATGGCAAAACATTTTTTTTTGACCAAAATAAATAAAATATGTATCCATTACCAACATAAAGTTTAATTTCCTTCGCATGAGGACCTCAACATTTTTTAAATATCTGTCAAGAGTGTTCTGGAATTTAATGAAAGCTTTTTCTCTTCCCTTCCTTCACCTCTGACAAGACATCTTGTGAATGTGGGGAATGCCAGGCCTCCACCGTGGTTCGGATTCCACGTTAAACTGTAGGTCCTCCATTTCATCTCACAATCACCCTACCATTACACACTAGCGTAAGTGCGTATAACCCGAACGGGTAGTAAGACGCGGTGCTAATAATAATAATAATAATGTTCTGNTAATAATAATAATAATAATAATTAATGTATGGGGCTGAAATTTAGTATAACTAGACATTCATATGAGGTGTACACAATGAAATATTTATAATATTAACAACTATTAATACTAATGGTAATCATATTTTATTAAAATACTATGAAATATTAATAATAGTTTAATAATAATAATTCTAATTATAATATTATTAATAATAATAATAACGGAATGAAATTCAAAATAATGGATTTCGACTATTAGATGCAGATAGTCACACAGTATTACCCTCAAATATATATCCGAATAATAATCAGAGTAGCAGATTTCTTTACTCCTGAGCTTTATCATTTTCAAAATTGATGGGACCCCAGGCCGATTAAATCAAACAGGACTATTTTTCGGACAATGTTCAGAAGTCTGCGGTACAATCAAATGATTGATACCAATTACAGTCGAAAGTGTTACTATTATCTCATTTATCTATTGAATTAAATAAATGAGAGAATATATTTAAATTCATTAGATGACAAACTACGTACAGGTATCTTAAACCTTTTTATAGTAATCTAACAATTACTTCTAATGGAAATATTGGTTAAACTTCAATCAAACATCAATACTCTTACGTCATTTCGAAATTATTAGCATTATTATAATATCTCTCTATTCCATAAATAGCACCCATTAGATGTGCTTTGGTATTAATATTTTTCATTCTTAATTTAGATATATCCAGAACATTAAATCATTCATAATTTATTATAAGTTGTAATAATTCAAATATAAATAGATCTCATGAATATAAATCTTTCTAAAGTTGAAAATAATAACAAATTTACTCTCAGTATTTGACCGTTAAGCCAGAATTATAAATTTATCAATTAAATAAATAAGAACAATAATCGGGTTAGCCTTATTTCCCCTAACATTCTAAACAATTCCCACTCGATTAATAAGTTTATGTAGATTTATTACCAGATGTTTAGTTGAATTAAAATCTTTGGAAATTTTGGTGGCACACTTTCAAAATTTCGCAGTACACTAAAGCGCCGTGGCACACCGGTTGGGAACCGCTGGACTAGACTGCCGATGACAAGGAGATTGGAGTTCGAATTCCGGCCGGGTGTACTGAGGGTGGTTTTTACACTCTCTCTCCACACGAATTTGGGTGCAACTCCTCTAAATTCAACCTTTCTCATCCCTAAATCATTAGCGTAATCAGTACATATGCTTGTAACCTGTGCAGGTAGTAAATAACTGTTATGACATTACTGATAGTGTTCGATCAAGTTTATTTATGTCGCACTAAGAGGAACTACATGAGAGAGGGGGTTGGAGGAGGGGGGGGGGAGCTCCGGATTCCCAACAGTCCTGATTGTGAATATGAGTTTGTTGATACATGGGGAGTTCAGATTGCTGACACGCCATGTTGCTATGCCATCCTGCTCCTTGGTTGATAGTAGGGGGGGGGCCCATGAGGGACTAGCAGTCATACGTTCTTTCAGCCTCGTCAGTCTTAGTCTAACTAGATTACATACACGAGTATTTCTAGGTTAGGTTAGGTTAGGTTAGGTTAGGGTAAGCTTGGTCAGGAGGAAAGCCCCGGTGGCCGGTGGGTCCTGCCAGTAACCCCTTACACCCGTGTCGCCACCCTCATGTATGAATTCCCACGAGTTTCTCTTTTACTTGTTCGCAATAAGGATACAATCGAATTACAGTACTTGATATATTCTATATCATATATCACTAATCGACTGAAAACTGCCTCGAGATCAACTGGTCGATCGTGTGCGACCTGTGTCCGACAGCCACCTGAGACCATTTGACCACCGAAGCGGGTATATCAGGTGTTCATATATTGGAAGAAGTGGAGATTAAAATGGCCGGTGCATTCAGAGCACATTTCTCTATCAAGGGCGCAGGAGTGTGAAGAGGTCGTCATAGTTTGGGACAAGGACACTCACAGCTTTCTCTGGGCACACGCCAGGAGGGACGAGCTGGGAACGAGTCTATCTGGTCCGCAGGTCTATAGGCGAGCACACGGATAGACTGACGAGTAACCAGTGGCGGAGGATTACCATCAGGATTTGTGTCAAGGATTTTGGAGATACTGTATGAACTGTCAATAAAGGCGTCAGTGTTAGCACACGATATAAAGTATTTTACAAAGCTATTCGTAGGGTGATTAGTTGGTTGTTAATGGGTTGATAGACTTTAGATGTATTGGTTGAATATTGATGATTGAGGGCGTGACCGATAACGACTCAGTCAAAAGTGGATCTACCAGCCTTAATACCAGCCATTTCAGTGCAATGTATTAATATTACCTCACACACTTCGGTGGCCACATGGTCTAAGGCACTATTCTCACTGATGCTGGGGAGATCGACGTTCGAATCTTGGTCGGGTGTAATGAGTTGTTTTTCCTAAATGGTTTTGCACTCTTTCTACACAGAAATGCGGGTACAATTTTAATGTTGGAAATATAGCTTATGGCCAACTTAAGATTTCGAATGAGTATCATAGTTTTAACTGTGCCGAAGCTTGTGCCCTTAAACTGGTGTTTCCTTCTTCGTTTGTTCCGGTAAACGGACTTATTTGGATAAACAGATGTGCGGCAGATCTCGGCTTCAAAGGGATGTAATTTTCGGACGGAAACCATATGTGGGCAATATGATACATCAAACTTTAGATATGGCTAATAATATTTCTATAATTAGAGGTAGTGTGAGGGCTATAAAATCTATCGGCGTCTCTGGTAAAGGGGCGAATAGCGTGTGCTTTTTTTTAGGGGGGAGGGGGGGAAGAAAGGCTTGAGAATTCACCTCAATTGATAAACGCGTTAGCGACAGGTCCCACTAAAATGTTGGATTCAAACCGATTAAAATGTTTTTGCCTGTGATAAAGATAGTTTCGTTCAAACTAATTGTGATTTTTATCTGTACACCGGGATGGTTGTAGAGTTAAATAATTACCAAAGCACCTAAACTATGGAAAGCGAAGACATCAAAGGGATGTCATACAGTTTCAGAAACAGGGAATTATATTCGATGCCAATTTTTATCGAGCTTAGAGTCATCAATTTGGTATGATTGTTGAAGATAAAAGGAAAACTAATTGATTTAAATGAATACACATGTGCATACATATGTTTGTAATATATTTTATTTTAAAATAAATTTACAATACATCTTCAATCTCTTGTTGAAATTCATTCACATCCTCATGAACACCCAAATTTCTAAACATAAGATAAAAATAAATTGGATTCTGTTTCTTATGTGCAATTGGTCTTTGACCATGAGACACATTTCTAACATGTCATCTTCATATTCTGGAATGTCATACGGGATTTTTAATCATTTATTGGTTGGACGCCATTAAAAAGGCAGTTTCACCTATAATAGCATCACCACGAAATTTTACTGCCACGTTGATCGCATCGCCAGAAAACAAAGAATTCGTTTGTTTTATCGCTAAACGATCAAAGCTTGGATAATCGATTTTTACAACTTTTATTGAAACAATCTTGAGGACCAAAATTTGAATATTTATTATTTTTGGAACAATTGCCCACATTAACCATTAAGTAGATTTTAAAGAATTTGGTTCTCCCCAAAGATAAACTACACAACATTTTCGATTATACCTATTACATACTCTATAAAGATTATATAAAAACTCATGTATTATTCTCTATTTTGATAAAGATTGATATAGCAACCATGCTTCCATTATTTACTTTAAATTTACTCTCATTAAAATTATAAATAAGATGGATGATGCCAAAAATAAATGGGTTATTTTTATGTACGACACAAGCGCTGATCAGGGTAACATATAGACAACGTGCGTAGTAATGCACGTACATAATGGATCCATTAATCTCCTTACATATTGCCTGAACTCCTGTACAATATCTGCCATCTAAGCACATTTTACCACCTAACGCTCATGATATCAACGATGCTTTTGATTTAATTAAAGATGCATTTTGCCTTTGCTTTTTTGCAGCTGTTTTAAGTCAACTAACCTTTCAACTGGCACGACTTCATCTCGTGGAATATACCGTATGACAATAGCTATTTGTTCATGACGATTGACGTCTGATGTATCTTCTGTGATTACTGATAAAAATTCCCCTTCCACTTCTAGAGAAACATATCTAAGGATAATGTTGCACAAAGCCTCCAGAATATAATTCTTTATTGTATTGCTCAGAAAGGTATGGTTTTTTGATGCTGTTTCAAGATACTATTTAAAAACAGGTTCGCACTTTTGTAGTAGCTCAACAAACTCCTAAAATATACCCTTTTCTTTGCTGCCATTCATTTCATCATGCCCACGGAGAGTTTTTCCTTTTGCCAGGGTAAGGATGATTTCAATCAATCTGGTCATGTAGCCTCGATTCTACTGCCATTGGATTTCTCTCTCTTGGAGTTCTGATTCTTTCACTACATCCAGCAATGTATCAACAAGATTGTCTGTAATGAACGAATTCCAGCCATCATTAGCATGATAGCAATGTGACTACTCATGACTTTTAAGATTTGACTAGTTTTGTGCCAGAAAATAAAACCAGTAGTTCTAAAAGTGCCATCTATGACACTACATGTCATTGTAAGCACAACATTGGCATGGAAAAAATTAAGAATAGTTCCTTTTTTAACTATATTCTAGCAATCTCTAGCTTTGATACCACTCTTTATTTATGTTTGACTATAGATTTTTTTAAACTTGTGGATGAATCTGGTAATACCCACGTCCAGCACGGTTTTATAGGTCAAGTCTTTCCCTTTGTATTTCACAGGTTGGATTATCTGGATGTGTGATGCTGTTTTCTTGAGACTTGGATTGTCGATATGAAACAATAAAAATATTGCTTTTGTCTAAACTTGTAGCGATATTTAAATCTTACTTGGCAAAAGATATGTAGAAAAAACCTAACAGGCTAAGTAATTTTATATTTCTGATATGGTAGCCCAAAATATGTTGGGCTTAAAAAAAATTAAATGATATTATTGGATACGACTAGAAAAAACGTTCAAAAATCTAACATGATAACAAGTAAGGTAAAACTAAAATAGTTTCCAGTGAGTGACTAACTTAAATGGGTAGAAAGACACGTTGCTAAGAGAACCATTTCCAGTGAACCTTCTTTTTTTTGGGG
>CABFOV010000651.1:83163-118496 GCA_902141375.1 Timema poppense
GTTTAGTGGACACATCCCTCAAATGCTAGAGTCTAGAAAAAATTCTAAATATTAAACACCTCTAGAAGATCTATGAAGTGTTTTTTTTATGGTAACACAGCCCTTGATTTGTACTTGTGCCTCAATTTTTATATTGTTTGAACATTAAATAAAGCCATTTATATATTGTTCATAAAAAATTTGAACCCCCTCCCCAACCCCATGTCTATGGCCTTGGATATTGCCCCTTGTTGGAATTTTCAGAAAATATTATCAATGCTTTTCAACAACAAACTTATTTAATTTTTCCATTTTTGTTTTAATTTTTCTACTTTAATAATATTAGGATTTAATGATACTTAACTAAAGCGATAATTGGCGCCTATCCTATTGGCTAATAGTAGGCCTTAACATTAACATATTGGTCAATGTAAACAAGCAGGGGGCGTGGAACGGAGTCAAACTCAGCCTCGCGAGGAGCTGCTTGAATAGAGAGGTAAAGTGGCCGCTCCAGTCTAGAAAACTTCTTTGTGCTAACACTTTTATCCGCTAATGTTAGCATTTCGCTATCTTCGTCAACATATGGCGGCTGTTAGTTGATCTTTCTACATATTTGTTAAATTAGGCAGTAAAAAAAATTAACATAAAACAAGCTTTTTATTTTAGGAAAATAAAGTCCGGCAATGCAGGATGATATAAAGGTCAAATTTTGTGTAAAAAATGATAGAACTAGTTGTTTGTTCATTTATTGTTTTTTAACTTGTATGTTTTATGCATCTTAGACAATAACATAACGGGGCTTAGTATAGTACGTAAAGGGGATTCCCTTGATTAATGTTACCAATGCGAGTTTTTCAAATCCGATAAAGTGAACAGTCCGAAATTTCATACATATGATACTTAAAATATTTTCTCATTTCCATTCTTCAGTTATTTTACAAGATTGTAGAAATCTTATTTTAAAACTGTTTTAGCCTATTTTGTATTTCCTCTAAATCCAACGTAAATATTTATAATTTAATTCAGTTTACATTTAATCAGTAAGTTTAATTAGTAAGTATTTAATCCCAAGTCAACTGGCTTTAACATTATTAGTTATGTGACTGTTAGTTACAGTTCACTCTATACAACATTGCTATAAATGAGGAGTGTAAATAAGATCAATTCCGTTGTATTATTATTATTATTATTATTAGCACCGCGTCTTACTACCCGTTCGGGTTATATGCACTTACACTAATGTGTAACGGTAGGGTGATTGTGAGATGAAATGAAGGACCTACAGCTTAACGTGGAATCCGAACCACGGTGGAGGCCTGGCATTACATTCCTCACATTCACAAGAAGTCTTGTCAGAGGTGAAGGAAGGGTTTGGGAATCAGATAAATCTGTGCTGGGACCGAGGATTGAACCCCAACCGCCAGCATAGAAGTCTGACACCTTACCCCTAGACCACCAGGTCACCGTTCGGGCTATACACAGTTCCGTTGTAAGTACAAAATCCACACAGGTTTTAGTTTAATAAATTACCAATAATAGTGATTTTTTAATACTTTTTTATTTGAGGTATTTAATGTACACTTTCTGAACTGATTGATTACAATCAGCGCACGAGAATTTCTATGAACGAGAGCGAAAGGACCAAACAATTTAGCATGCCACAATCGGAATGGAACCAACGACTTTAATTACCCTCCGAAGGAGGTTGTGCTACGGATTGTTATCGTTCAAAAAAATAAATTCGTCGACCTTAACTGGATTTGAACCCATAAACATCGGGTCCTGAAGCGAGCATTTTGCACCAAGAAATAATATTTCTAGTTTGGTAACAATACCATCATGATAAATAGATATATATTTTTTAATATAATAATAAGCAGGGCAGTATAATATATATTATATTAAACTACTGATTTTTCTTGCATGGGTCATTCGGTTTGTGGACTACCCTCAAACCCACCTGGACATTATTTTTCATTTCCAAATTTTGGTTAAGTGTGTACTAGACTTTTGTGAAAATCACGGGGATATGAAGGGTCTAGCCCTTGTCTGACAAACAGCACCAACTACTCTGTAAATAAAATGTTAATTTAAAATGTGTTGGGAGATTAAATTTAATATTAAATTATATTACCCTCTTCATTGGACGAATGTTATTATGTTGTACCAGCCTGCTGATGACTGGGATATCGGGGTTCAAATCCCAGTCGGAAATATAGAGGGTGGTTTTTCCAAAACACTTTCCCACTCTCCTCCCGCGGGAATGTAGGTAGACTACCTCTAAAATGCTTTCCTCATTAGCATATATCCGTATAAACTGAAACGGTGGTAATAAGCGGTGATACAAATATAATAATATTAGTGTTTGTCGAATTCCTTTGAAACCTCCCTATTTATTGTGGGGCTGTAGGGGACGCGAAAAAAGGTATGTGTTTTGGCCGTTTTTAAAGCAAAACTTTTTTGTGGTCAAGATAAATAAAATATTGCTTCAGTACAAACAAAGAGTTTAATTTTCTTCACGTGTTGATATCAACAGTTGTTGAATATATATTAGGGATGTCCTGGGAATTTAATGATAAAATATGTTTCTATTCATATCAAAAGTTTCTCATCTAACACCGATATATGCACGACAGATATTCAACAACTGCTGATATCACCGTGTAAAGAAAATTAAACTCTGCGTTTCTACCGGAGCAATATTTTATTTATCTCAACCAAATTTTTTTTCTATAGAAATGGCAAAACACTGATCTTTTCTCACTTTTCCTGCATCCCCACATTAATTAAACCGGAAAATTTCTGACGCTTAATTTATTTGACACGTAGACTAGAACATGACAGATTTTGTTTTTTAAAGTACAGATTGAGCCATCTTAGGTGTTATGTGATCGATTCTGTTGTGTTGCTGAAAGCTTGGAGGTGGGAACGTGTTCTTAAGAGGGTATGTAGGTGTTGAGGTGGGAACGTGTTCTCAAGAGGGTATGTAGGTGTTGAGGTGGGAACGTGTTCTTAAGAGGGTATGTAGGTGTTGAGGTGGGAACGTGTTCTCAAGAGGGTATGTAGGTGTTGAGGTAGGAACGTGTTCTTAAGAGGCTATGTAGGTGTTGAGGTGGGAACGTGTTCTTAAGAGGGTATGTAGGTGTTGAGGTGGGAACGTGTTCTTAAGAGGGTATGTAGGTGTTGAGGTGGGAACGTGTACTTAAGAGGGTATGTAGGTGTTGAGGTGGGAACGTGTTCTCAAGAGGGTATGTAGGTGTTGAGGTGGGAACGTGTTCTCAAGAGGGTATGTAGGTGTTCAGGTGGGAACGTGTTCTCAAGAGGGTATGTAGTTGTTGAGGTAGGAACGTGTTCTTAAGAGGCTATGTAGGTGTTGAGGTGGGAACGTGTACTTAAGAGGGTATGTAGGTGTTGAGGTAGGAACGTGTTCTTAAGAGGGTATGTAGGTGTCGAGGTAGGAACGTGTTCTTAAGAGGGTATGTAGGTGTTGAGGTAGGAACGTGTTCTTAAGAGGGTATGTAGGTGTTGAGGTGGGAACGTGTTCTTAAGAGGGTACGTAGGTGTTGACGTGACGGTCAAAAGCCTTAACCAGCAACAATGGCAAGATAGACACTGGTTGATTAGTTCTTTTATCAGTGCAGACTTATCTTTAAGTTTGTTGGACTAGTGGATTTGTGTTTTGGCAAATACTTAAAATCAACACGAAAATCTAATAAAATAAAAAAATGTAGGTGCACAGATGTGTGAGAAAACACGTAGATATGTTCTTATCATAAAATAAAAATTGAACTTTTTTTTTCAATTAAGATAAATAAATACAGTTTATTAGGCAAAGCGTTTCATGCAGTTTATTACCACAGTGCAACAATTGAATTAAAATTTGGTCATAATTGGGGTTTAATCTATAATTTTGGTAATAATTTTAATTTGTAGGCTATAGCAGTAAACATTTTAAATATTAAGTCGTAAGTTTGGTATTAAAATATAGCCTATATACTCGACAAATATTCATTGATTAGTTTTACTCCTGACTTAAGTTCATTGCTTAACTGTACACCACCTATCCTTATCTTGAGCTAGTTCTATCCAGTCCACCTCATTACATCCTATCTGTTTCAGGTATATTCCAACGTAATCCTTCCATAGGCGTCTAAGTGTTCCCAATGGTATCTTCCCAATGGTCTCTTCCCATTGGGTTTGCCAGTCAATACCTTGATCAAGGTTCCTTAATCTCCAATTCCCGCTGCATGTCCTGCCCGCCGTAATCTACGATACTTGATTATCCTAACAAAGTCGTGTGTTGAATACAAGGTATGTAACTCATTTTGGAACCTCCTCCACTTCCCCTTTTTTTGGGGGACCAAGGTGACCTGGCGGTCTAGGGGTAAGGTGTCAGACTTCTATGCTGGCGGCCGGGGTTCAATCCTCGGTCCCGGCACAGATTTATCTGATTGCCAAACCCTTCCTTCACCACTGACAAGACATCTTGTGAATGTGGGGAATGCCAGGTATCCACCGTGGTTCGGATTCCACGTTAAACTGTAGGTGCTTCATTTCATCCCACATTCACCCTACCATTACACATTAGCGTAAGTGTGTATAAACCGAACGGGTAGTAAGACGCGGTGCTAATAATAATAATAATAATAATAATAATAATAATTTTGGGAGCAAATATTTTCCTAAGCACCTAGTTTTCGCACATCCTAAACTTATTTTCGTCTTTTAAAATGGTTCCTAATTAATTGAACTCATTAATCCTACCAAATGTTATGTTGTCTGCAGTAATCTCTAAATTATCTTACCACATCTGTGCTATCTGTGTGCTCAGGATCCATTTTTAAACCTGATGGCCTCTGGTAAAATTGTAGTTTTACGTAACATAGCTTAATATTTAGTTGTAATTATTTGAGAGATTTGGTTTAAGACGGATAGGTGCTTACTTATCCCCTGCCCCCCTCCACCAACCACAATGGGGGTTCGCTACTCCATGTAATTAGTTATTACAGCTTTATATATATATCTTCTTATTTTGAAGCTAAAACAAAAGTTCATGTTTGAACCAGAGATTTAAATCTTCCACGCATCAAATGAAACGTGATTTTAATAAGTGTTTATGAAGTAATCGGGTATTCCTGCGCACGTAACCGCGAACAGATGAACACGAAGGGAAGCTAGCCTAGATAAAGTCGCCTAATCCGCTGCCGGCTCGCGGCCATGAATTATACACGACATCACTGATGAAGGGCCTAAATCGCCTCTACCACTACATTAGTGGGCAATCAACGCCCCACGTTTCAATCAAACAACGTTACAACTTTTCGAAACGGTTCAAACAATCATCAATCAAGTTTGGCAGCGATAGATGGCCGCTAATCTTCCGATAATTACCGGCACAATAAATTCTCGGCTAATCTACGAACTGGAATTGAGCCCACTTTATGGCGCGCTGGTAATGAAAATCAGGAGCTGAACTGCCCTTTCGAATTGTGTTGTACAGTCAGGTGTCTGTTGCAGGAAAATACCTCGAGGGTCCACGAGAACAAGTTGTATATACCTTTAGCCAATCATATTGTTCACACGTATACGCGTATAGTACATTCACGATCATAGTTTTCTTGGATGACAGCTCAAAAGTTACTAGAAATATAATCCATTCACCGTAGGAATTGACTTCTGAAAGGCCTTTTTCCCTACCATAAATCAACCATATAGTAGGATATTGGTAGGGAAAAAGACCTTTCAGAGAGAAATTCCTACCGGGAATGGAATATATCTCCTAATCTATAGAAAGGCTCTAACAAACTAGAGACAAAAGTTAAAGTTATAAATATAATAAACACGCACATTAATAAATTCTATGAAATATAAGCCTATTTAAACTAAACAAAGTTTTAATATTTATTTGAAGCTGACCACACAGCTTATTTACCCTTTTATTCCACTGAAAATAATTACTATTCTCAGCACTTTCACAAAAAGTCTAACAAATATGGTTTCGAAATGGTGACCAACGAATATAAACCATGTGGTTGAGCATGACGCAAACAAGTTCTTTACAATGGTTCACCCACACAATGGATACATATATTTTATTCAGTTAAATATTTTGAAATACAATAAAATAATAGAATGTATTATTTATATATTTAAAACATGGAAAGTATTATCTATTTTCCAAATAAATACAATACCTGTATTAAAATGTATTAATGTATGCACTATATTACACATTATAGATAACATTCTAAAACGAAGAATAAGTACTTTTAATTAGGTTTAAGATAATGTTTCGGATTGGGCAAAAAGAAATGATTAAAAGTAATGAAATAGCGTGATAAAACTTAAGCTAACGTTATTCTAAATGTAAAATATAGCCTGTAATTAAAAAACTTAACACTTATAACAAAATCTTTTACAAATGTTAGCAACTAAAAACCTAAACATATGATTTTTGAACTGTCATCCAGGTAAAAAGCTACGATGAACGAACTCTATATGGAGATACATGTTAGCTGTATTATTATTATTATTATTATTAGCACCACGTCTTACTACCCGTTCGGGCTATACGCACTTACGCTCATGTGTAATGGTAGGGTGATTGTGAGATGAATTGAAGGACCTACAGTTTAACGTGGAATCCGAACCACGGTGGAGGCCTGGCATTCCCCGAATTCACAAGACGTCTTGTCAGAGGTGAAGGAAGGGTTTGGTGATCAGATAAATCTTTGCCTCGACTGAGGATTGAACCCCGGCCGCCAGCACAGAAGTCTGACACCTTACCCCTAAACCGCCAGGTCACCCACAAGTGTTAAAGTAATCTTCATATTTTCCGAAGCACTTTCAATGTCTCCGTCCAGATAACAAATAAATTGTGGGGTAAGCTGTCATAATGTAGTGACTATTGTTAGGGCATTACTGTTTTAACATTCATAATGGAAGATAGCTCCTTGGACTTGTTTCGTTTATTCAGAGAGAACAAAGAAAATTGAACATAAAAAAACTTTCACAGCGTACAAAATAACTTATGAATTAAACGATAATTTGTTAAACTTTGTGGTTTTGGGGTAAAGTTATCAGGTCAGGACCCAATAATCATGACTCATGAGCAAAAACGTAGTCAAAGCTATTTAATTTTTTTCTGAGCAACAACAATTTATAGCAAAACTTATAGTTAGAGAGCTAGGTCACATTTTATTTACCCTTATGGCAATTCAATAATGTTCTCCTGATTTACCATCATATAAGTAATCAAAATATAGCGGTCTTTTAAATAAAATAGGGGTGGAGGTGCCATATATGACGTCATCCACAATACCACCCCGCCATACTGCTCTCAATGCATGCTAACAGTAGTTATAACGTCTCACCCGTTAGTGATAGATAAGTCAATGTTGATTTTAAATTATAGATAAAACTTTGCTATTCAAACTACAGTTTTTTAATTATTGCATGCCAAACACTAAAAACTAGGTTTTACATTACTGCAGGGCAATTTTAAGAAAATGTGAGGCCCCTTTTGTACGGCAGTTTTTCAATCTTAGCACTAAGCCGTTATAATATATTGATACGTACTCGGTACTTATGTTACTTAATATTTTATCGTGTTTTATGGAATATTGATCAACCCACTACATGATTCTACTTTATTAAATGCAATCAATCCAATTAAGTTAACAAAAGTAAATTCCCCTTTGTACCATTGTACTGTTAGTTATCTGAATACCAACAGTGCAATGGTGGTGTATTCTACTGTACTGCAGCTCATTACTCAAATAAAGTAAATCTTAAACTACATAAAGTTAGGGTTTTCAGGAATGTGGACTGTAGTCCTATCACCAAGCAAATACTTATTGCTGTTAATTACCTGCACACTACCTATTTGATGCGCGATTTAGAATAACTCTAATTAAATTTAATTAATTTTGGAGAAAATATAGGCCCCCTAGAATGTGAGGCTCGAGGAAATTGCCCCCTTTGCCCACATGCGGCCTTGCTTTACTGTATCTATATGTTTTTCTCTCAATAAATAACTAAATAATAACTTTAGGTTTCAATTGGTATCATTTCTATGAAATGTACAGGTTGTTCAGTTGTATCCAAACCGAACTATGAGCTCCGCGTGGGATTTGACAGAAATCTGCAGCCAAGGATTAATACTGTGCCGTTTCTTTTACTTTAAACACAAAGAAGGATAGAATATTTGGTTTAAATAGTGATTTTTAACAACCTTTTTTAGCAATATAATAAGATTAAAACTAAAATCTATATATTTTACTCAATTTTTAGTTAAATTTTACACAATCAATTTTTTTTCCCCTGTTTTTATTTTGACACTAGGTTATGTTAATAACTTGAAAGTGTATCTCACAATATGTTAAGGTTAAACTTTCATGGTTAAATTAAAATAATCTGTTCTTCATTCATCTTCATCAATGTCAGAATGATCTTTTATTCCCTCTCATTGGTATCTTCCTCATATCTAATTTCCAGGTAGTCAATTAGAGTGTTTCCATTCTAACATCCATTATGATTGATAGCAAATTCAAATGTTCTATGCATACAATTTATTGGGTTGGTAAATGTCTACTATTGTTTTATAATTCCAGCATTGAGTTGTTTAAACATCACTCAACACATGCAATCCAAAATAAGCACCATTGTAAGCACCTATCCCAAACATTTGCTTAAGGACAGTTTGTTATCGAAGAACGAAGAGTTTTGATAAGTATAGGATTTCAGGATACGGCTCTAATTGTTTGGAGGCACTCTGTAAGGATCTGGAATTTTTCTGTAGTTCGGAATATGGCTCTAATTATTTGGAGGCACACTGTCTGGAATTTTTCTGTAGTTCAGGATACGGCTCTAATTATTTGGAGGCACACTGTCTGGAATTTTTCTGTAGTTTGGGATACGGCTCTAATTATTTGGAGGCACACTGTCTGGAATTTTTCTGTAGTTCGGGATACAGCTCTAATTATTTGGAGGTACTGTGTCTGGAATTTTTCTCTAGTTCAAAATACGGCTCTAATTATTTGGAGGCACACTGTCTGGAATTTTTCTGTAGTCCGGGAAATGGCTCTAATTATTTGGAGGCACTTTTTCTGGAATTTTTCTATAGTTCGGGATACGGCTCTAATTATTTGAGGCACTTTGTCTGGAATTTTTCTATAGTTCGGGATACGGCTCTAATTATTTGAGGCACTCTGGAATTTTTCTGTAGTTCGGGATACAGCTCTAATTATTTGGAGGCACTCTGAAACACTCTAGAATTTTACTGTAGTTCTTTAGAAAGTCGCAGGTCTCCATTAACATTTTCAATTCATTTGCCTATTCTGCCTTATTTTGGTAGTCAATCCCACAATGTCAACTTCCTTTCCCAGAAAGCGTATTCAAGTTTTAAGTCCGAGCCTACCCATAAATGCATGGTTATAAACAAAAAAAGTTTTAAAAAATATCTAATAATTCAACATTGTTGTTTTTTATTTATTTTAGTAACATATCTGGGCATCTTTCATAATTCTTATGAAATTTTCAAACCATGCTAAAAATAGTTATTGAAATATTTTCGTTAAAATGTTTCCATTTCAATGCATTTTAAATGGGAAAACAAAACTTATTAATATATTTATTTATTTTCTCTGTACAATTAAGCTAGAGTGTTTGTTTATACCATATTATTTAATGAATAATTTCTTTTTAAACGTATTTTTAAATTTGGGCTAGCTTCAATAATCACGACGATATTGAGCTATAATGTCTCCCAAGTCAACACTCTAGTAAAAATACATAGTTTTAAATACAACTTATCCTTCTTCAAATAGTTATCTTAGTTGATAATAGGTGCCGTTAGTATGATCACTATCCATTTAACAGCTAGTATCGTTTTGCAAGCGTTGGCTAACCTGCTGTATCGGAATTCAGGCGGCAGTGGAGGGTGAAGCTAATCTCTGTGACCTTCTTGAGTCAAAGAAACATTAATACCATGTGCAATGGGATAAGAATGTCCAATAATGAAGATTTGCGTGATTAAATATAAACATCTTAATATATTCAGTAACTAAATAATCACAAAATCTTAACTGCTGTGTGAATAAATATAGTTGGTCCCTACTTACTTCAATGAGAGTATTACTCTAGTGATACATTATTTTCAAAGAAAAAACACATGCTTCTCCATACACAAAGTTTTATGACATTAGCCCTTATTTACCTGAGGCAGTAAAACATATAAAAATCTACACTCGTATCCTTTATATTTCTCGGGTTTTCTCATTCTTGAACATTGCACGTTGTATTATTCGGAGTATATGAAAACTACTGTACATTGAACTTTTAATCTACTATTGTAATGAATACAAATAAACATACCTGCTCATATCAAACATAGTTATTTAAAATAAAATTTGGTCTAAATGTAATTTTGAGACGTTCTCAGTATATTTGTATATACTATATTTATTTTACGGTCTAGGATTTGACTTTGGAATAAGTTATTTTTCAAAAAATTAATGAATGAAGTTTTTTGTACTCAAAGTGTGATTATGTTAATTTTATTTTATTAGCATGTTAAATGTGATTACTTTTAATTTGAATCTGTTACATTATCGCAATTTGTGCGCTATTTTCAGAAGAAATGTATCGAATCCTGAACAATAAGTACGCACGATGATTATTTTTATAGAATTAATAAAATGTGACTATTTTTGCTTTCGAACAAGACCCAATGGATTGTATAAATTTCGAGGTGGAAAAGTATTTACACAATATTATTTTATATCCTTGTGAATAACAAGTTTGTGAAGCATGGGTCGATGGAAGAAAGGAGCGCACAAAGAAACTCAAAAATATAATTGATTATTTAATTGCTTGTTGTAAAGGGCAAGTTATGTTTAATGGTATCATAATACTGGCATTTAGGCTACCTGTATTTACTAATTTAAGTACAATGGATGAGTAGCGATACTATCTTATTTATTGTGTAAATAATATCAAAATTAAGACACAAATAAATATTTCTATATAACAATGTAGCGATTATTCTGATGTTTCAAGTACTTTTTCTAAAAAAGCTCTTAACTGAAGGTAAATGTTACTAACACTCTGTAACGCACTTATAGTATGTTCAAAATCTCTTGTGCCTTGGCCGAGTTCGTATCACGCTAGTAACTAAGTAATTTCAACCTTACAGGTAATCTAAGTAGCAAAGTTACTAGAGCTGATTAATTTACGCGATCAGTGCTCACTCATAGCGCTTTAGCAATAGTGACCACGACATTGAGCCGATGATAAGTAAAATATATTAAAAAACATTAAACTTAATGAACTTTTGTGTTCCCAATGCCACAAAGTAAATAAGTAGTTGATACCCAACTGCCTCTGTGGTATAGTGGTCAGATTTACTGACTTCAGATCCCGAAGTCCCGGGTTCGACCCCCAGTACTTCCAATTCTGTCTGCGAAGCAGTGGGTTCGTAACGGAACTAAAATCTACCTCGTGAGGACAAATGAGGAGCTACTTGAATAAATAAGTAGCGCTTCAGTCTAGAAAACTGAGATAGAAGCCTGGAGGGTTCGTTGTGCTGACCACATGACACCGTCAACCCGAAATTGTTGGCATTATCTTCACCAACATACGGCACCGCCTCTATTGGTATAGCCTGCTTGCAGGCTGACACCTTGGAGATCGTACTAAAATTAAAATCTACCAATAGGATGACAAATTATTCCCAAAAACATTTATTTCTGGAAAATTGTGTAAATCCTATAGATGTTTGAAAACTGTAAGCACCGTATTGAATAACAGATACCTACTTCAGTGGCGGAGTGATCTAATGTGTCACTCCAGTGTTAAATTGGCCTGCTGATAGCGGAGCGCTTGGGGTTCAAATCCTGGTCGGGTCTACTGAGGGTAGTTTTTTCTAAATTTTTTCCTCATCTTCCAAAATAAAAATGCTTGTAGATAACATCTCAAATGTATCCTTTCTCATTACTACCCAATTAAATTATAATATATGTGTACAACATGAACAGGTAATATGACGCGGTGATATCAGCAATAAAAATAACACATATATTTATAGTCAAAATTGTTCTAGTCTTCGAAATGAAACTGCTTTTAAAATATTTTATTGCCTCTTTAGCCTTTAAAGTTTAAAAATTAATCAAAGCACAGTGACCAAATTTAGCACATTAAATTTTAGTTATTTTTTCATTTTACGTGCTTACTAATAAACTCAAACAAATGGTTCGACAAAATCGTAAGCTACATACTCTTTCGTATAGGCTATTTATTATACAGTTAGGACAAAATCTTCAAAACTAAGTTATCTTTAATTTTACCTCAAATAATTTTTTCTCTGATAAATAAGTATACAGTATTATTTTTCACTACCGTCCCCAGATATTTATTTGAAAAAAAAAAAAAGTTCAAGACTTTATTAAAAAAGGAGAGTTATAAAGCAATGACCTGAGTTCGTTTATACTCTGCTCAATAACATGACCCGGCTGCTAGGCCTTGTATCTATGGCCCATAGTTCTTATTGCAAGGGGGCCATCCTTAAATTACGTAAGGCTTTGTTACATGATTTTAGATCCTCCCTCTCTCACGTAAGCTCCCCCCATCTCTCTAGCTCACGTAATTTTTAAAGCTTTGGTAAGTCATTTTATTATAATCGTTTGGTTATTTTTAGACACTAGGATGGGTAATATCCAACTTTGGTGGCCGCATGGTCTAAGGCGTCACTCTCACATTAGACTAGTCTGCAGATGACTGGGAGATCGTGGCTCAATCATGATCGGGTGATATTATCCTAAATATTTTCCTAAATATTTTCCTACTCTCTCTCCACGCGAGTGCGGGTACACTTCCTCTAAATTGAAACGTATTCATCCCTAGTCCACTGGCATAATTAGTTCATATCTAAACAGGCAGAAATAATGAAGGAAATGTACCCACATTTGCGTGGGAAAGTAGAAGGAAGCGATTGTATAAGATCTCCCCAAAATGCCCTCAGCAAGGATTTGAACCCCCAAACAGAAGCTTCTAGCTGGTTGGGATGGCTAAGCTAATTTTTCTGCTCGAGAGTATGATTGTATCTTGACGTTTTATCTCCCCACGTTTAGTCCAACTTGGTCGCCTACACAACTTTACGGTCCTGCACTACACTTCTTATCTTTATCAGTTCTAGGAAAAGTTTGCTCTCGGCCTTGACTGATTACCGGTCAGCCAGCCTCCCAATCGCTTAAACAAACCAGTAATGCTGCCAACCTGATGGCTGTAATCCACCAGTTTGTATAACGGTAGCAACGCCATCTATTTTGAAAGCTGAAAGCTCAACACACCACCAGAGAGGGTAGGCAGAGCCTTAATACATACCAAGCTAACTCAGTGATAAGAACTGGTATTTTCTGTAAATTTCCCGGTATTATTCCTATATTTTACAAAAATGAAGATGCCAATTCGGTTTCGTGTTCTTCGTTAGCATGGTAATTGATGGAACAATCTAAATGCGAGTACTCTTTCTATAAATATAACCTTCCTCATTTCTAAAACCATTAGTGTAATTAGTACATAAGCGTATTACCCGAAATGATAGTAAGTCATGGTGCTAAAAGAATATTCCTTTGATGCAAATAAAAAATGCATTATGTTTGAAGAAAGTACCCTTCTTTTAATTCTGTCCCTTTTAAGTAACTTTAGCAAGCCACTGTATAGTTTTATTAAGAATATTTTCACCAATTTTCGACATTTAGATTCATCTAATAAAAAGAATGTGTATTTAGAGCTGATCTTTTATCCTCAGGTTAAAGTATTTATTAACTAAGTTGAGGTTAGAAACGATCTTAATATAAGCACCTGCTTCATACCTGATGCTCCTGTCGATATATATATATATATATAATTGATTCCTTTCATATTCTTATGTCTAAACAATGGATGGTTTGTATAGTTTCTAAACTGTTTTTCTATGTTCTTCTTATTGACATGTTTCATTATTAATAAACTAATTTGTCAAACCTGATATATATTCTTATTTCTCATACTGTAAAAATAATGTAACCTTACGTTATATTCTCTTGTCAAACAGTCGTCAAATTGTATAAGAGAGTCAATAGAAAGTTGCAAGCCATCTTAAAGTATTGGAAAGGGGAATCCTAGAAGTGAGTGTGTGTGTGTGTGTGTGTGTGTGTGTATATATATANGCCGTTCGTGAGAGGGGGGGGGGGGGGGGGGGTAGGTCCATGACATGAGTCCTTCCTTGGGTACCATCAAACAGCTCATCCTCGAGGCAATACCCCTGGAAGAGTCCTGGATCGTATCCTGGCTGGGGTGAGGGTTAGAATGGCAAGGCTAAATTTGACGTAGAGTTACAAAGGAACTGAGTAACACAACAGAAAGTAGGGTTAGGATTGGTAAGAGAAAAACCCAAGACTCCTCTATGTATCACTCAATAACTGTTTGGTTGCCACTAGATTGTTTTAAATAAATTAAACACAGTGTATTTTAATTATCAGGTCCCTCAACCGAAAACATAATTACAAGCTACACAAGAATTGTCTCATGAAGTGCACTAAAATAAATTCAAGTTTGTACATCAAGTTTATAATTTGCAAAGCAATGTGTGAGTACTGAGGAACAAAGTTTTGCTAATTGAGCTTTATTAAATACAATATTATTCAAGTCTGTCTCTAAGATAAAATTGATTTAAAAAAAACTATTACTATGGCCATATTTAGATGTGCTAACTTGACGTTAATTTGTGAAACCTAGCGACCTAAAGTTTGAGTCAAGATTGTAGGTTGTTAGCGTTTGTTACTTTGCAACAGCTAAAAAGTGGATCATTTAGTAAGTTTCAACTTAGTTTCTTGGGTTTTGGCAGATACAACAGTATCACATATTACATGCAATATTCAATTGTTTAAGAATAATTATTTGCAATTGAAAGCATTTCTGAAGATGAAATTTTATTTGAGTAAAGAACAAAACCTTTCTTAGTGTTTAATTTTGCTGTCATTAAATTCCCTCAAAAATAGTATTAAGTTTTCCATTAATTTTCTGAGCTGTATATTTGGGATCACATATTCCCTATCTAGAAATATAAATACAGTGTATATAGTGTATCGATTACAACAAATTATCCTTCTCAAAATTAGTTGAGTGCGCATTTATACATAATCAGCCGTTTCATGAAATGCTTTGTAATGCTGCTGTTGACTGTAGTATTCTGATACCATTCTTTTCTCCACCTGTCGAGATTTTGAAATATGATGGTATTTTTTCTGACAAGAATGGGGATATAGCGATTCTTTAAAAGTAACATTTAGGTCAACTGTTTTCGCCAGCAACTGAGCTTCTAGTATTTCATAATTTTCAAGAGGTTATTCTGGTTTCTGTATTTCTTTTTCTTTCCACAGAAAATATATTTCTTGTCAAACACATCAGATACTGAAACTCTGCAGAAACGAAGTTCTTATTTAACTTTATGAAGGTTCTTATATCACTACTTTTATATGTTTATTAAGTTCTTGTAGATTATTTTAAAGTCTTAAAATAATATAGTATGTGTTGCTTATTGCATATTTTCTCATGGCCTGTCTTTAAATTGTAATCCAAAAGTGTGAATTATCTATTCTATATTTTCATCTTGTGAGACTTCCATTTTAAACCTATATATTTATGCCCTCAAATCAAAAAGAAGACCAAAACGACTCAATATCTAGTCAACTATTTATGGAAAAAAAGTAAACGCGAGTATCAAAGAAGTGAACACCAGATTAAAATAGATGGAGCGCACTATATATTATATTATTAGCTGCAGAATTATTTCCAATTTCACGTGGAGTTCATAGTTCGATTTAGCTGCAACTACCTGTACATTTATAAGTGTACTAATTGAAATATAGTTGAGATATTAGCTAAACAGTCTATTAAAAAAATATATTTTATAAATAAATTGGTTATTTAGTTAGCTATTGAGAGTCAGACATTTTAGATACAGTAACGTAAAGCTTATTTTTTAGAATTTTACATGCAATAATTAAAAAATTTATAACTTTTAATGAAGCTTCAAAAGCAGAGCTTGTTTATAGCTTTATTATCTACAATAGCTGTTTATATGCATTGACTGCAGTACGGCGTGGCGGCCATGTTGATGACGTCATATATGACACCCCACTTCTATTTTTTTAAGGCTGCCATATTTTTATTACTTATTTATGGTAAATCAATAAAACCCTAAGTAGTTTTGACATTTCTAGGATAGATAAAAGAGACCTAGTTCTTGAACTATTACTTCGGAGGTTAAGTAAAGCCTCCCTATGTCAATTTGCTGCATGTAAAATATCTCTGGAAGGAATATGAACGTACTTTCCGGACAAATTGGGTAGGCTCTTTCACGCTCACTCGTAGAATTCACTCTGTTTCCCCGGGCAAGTGTCGGGGGTTGGGCAGCGGCCTAGGAAACAGGTCTACCAAAACAATAATGACACGTTATTGAGACTGGTCGTTGATTAAAAACGTCGACTCCACGTAAGCGGGAAAATATGTAGGAAAATAATAAAGTTGACGGATAAATTTAAAACAAAGATAAATAAAGAAGTTTAAATCAATCCTAATTTTCTCTCCTTTCATAAGGAAAGTAGAGCTATAAATCCTTATTCAAACACTACCTATCTCGCGCTGGGTATTTGAAAAATTTAGGTTAAAACCTATAATATTTTGTACAGCAGTCTTGATAATTCGATGTAGGGATGCACTTGGCACATCTCCATTTACCTAGCACATCCCTTCACCTAACACATCCCTTTAACTAGCACTGACCTGAGGAATAATAGTGAGGGAAGGAAATTATACCTAAAACTTGACAATCCTTGCCTGGATGACAGGCTTCCAATGAAACGGAAATTCAAGAATTGGTCAGAATTTAAGAAAAATTCAAGATTACGTGGCAAAAAAAAAAGTTTGTACATAAACGATAGTTAATAGTTTTTTTAAAAATATTTCAATAATAACTAGACTGATACAATATACACATACACACCTTTTTTTTATATCCATTACTGTTTCCAGCCTGTGACCTGGGTCAATCTTATTAAAGCTACCTATATATTTCTCCACTACCGGCTGGCTAGGCCTGTCGTAGCTTCATACACCTTATAATCAAACTTAAGACTAGGACAGACACACCATCCAGTCCCCGGCCGTTAATTTATCACTGTGAAAGGGGGAAACCCACATTTCACCAATGATACATTTTGTGGCCATGCCGGGAATCAAACCCGGGACCTTCAACAAAGTAGGCAGACCCTCATCTGACTGAGTTAAGGTGTCGGATATACAGATACAAACACAACTTTTTTTCTATACACTTGGGTGACCTGGTGGTCTAGGGGTAAGGTGTCAGACTTCTGTGCTGGCGACCCGGGTTCAATCCTCGGTCCCGGCACAGATTTATCTGATTACCAAACCCTTCCTTCACCTTTGACAAGACATCTTGTGAATGTGGGGAATGCCAGGCCTCCACCGTGGTTCGGATTCCACGTTAAACTGTAGGTCCTCCATTTCATCTCACAATCACCCTACCATTACACATTAGCGTAAGTGCGTATAACCCGAACGGGTAGTAAGACGCGGTGCTAATAGTAATAATAATAATAATAATAATAATAATGTCGCATAAGAATAAGTAAATGTAATGTGTGTAGTATTCCATTGGCCGAGAAGGCGACCGCTACCTCCCCCAGTGCCGAGGAATGAGTTGGTCGTGCGCTATTCACAAGGAAGCGGATGGCACGATATCATGGCTCTAATGCCCCACGCTTCATTAAGTGTTCCGTGCCATAGCGCAGTATAGATCTGACGAGGAAATATGCTCGGTCAACCCCCCCCCCTCCCTCGCCATCACACTTGACTCATCCGTCCCTCTTAAATATGCGTTCATGATTCATAAGTTTACATGGAACTTATGTTGCGGTATTTATCATACGCTCTCTAACCGGACAAACGGACAACAAACGGACAACTTGAATTGGAATGAGGGTGGTAATCTAAGAGGTGATAATATTGCTTATCTAGGCTACATCACTCACAGCCCAGTAGTGGAAAGATTAGTCAGTACTATTGTACCGTTACCCAGGGGACGCGTGAGTGTACTATTCGTACACTTCCTTCCCGCGGGACCCGCCTCGGTGGCGTTGTTGGCTAACGCGCTTGTCGTGTTGAGCTCGACTGATGAGGACGGGGAGATCGAGGTTCGAATCTCGGTCGGGTGAACTAGGGTTGGTTTCTGCTACATGGTTTTCCACTCTTCCTCCACGCAAATGTGGGTTCACTTCCTCTAATTCAACCTTCATAATTCCTAATCCATTAGCGTAATTAGTATTTAAAGCGTATAACCCGAACGGGTAGTAAGATGCGGTGTTAAATAATAATAATAATAAATCCTTCCCGCAGAGGCTCTTTCCGTGTCTCCATGAGATGAGGTGATGGTGATAGAGAGTGTGAGGGTGATAGAGAGTGTGAGGGTGATAAGAGAGTGTGATGGTGATAGAGAGTGTGAGGGTGATAGAGAGTGTGAGAGTGATAGAGAGTGTGAGGGTGATTGTGAGGGTGATAGAGAGTGTGAGGGTGATAGAGAGTGTGAGAGTGATAGAGAGTGTGAGGGTGATAGAGAGTGTGAGGGTGATAGAGAGTGTGAGGGTGATAGAGAGTGTGAGGGTGATGGAGAGTGTGAGGGTGATAGAGAGTGTGAGGGTGATTGTGAGGGTGATAGAGAGTGTGAGGGTGATTGTGAGGGTGATAGAGAGTGTGATGGTGATAGAGAGTGTGAGGGTGATTGTGAGGGTGATAGAGAGTGTGAGGGTGATAGAAAGTGTGAGGGTGATTGTGAGGGTGATAGAGAGTGTGAGGGTGATTGTGAGGGTGTGGGGCCAGTAGAAACACAACCAAACCCTTGTGCCCGTTAAGGTAATTCCTCTTTGGGGGACAAATACCCAGGATACCAGCCGTGAATCGAACCCGGAACCCCTAGGCTAGTAATCAGGTGGAGTGACCATTAAACCACGGTGCCGGTAATCTAAGAGGTGTAAAGATTAGGATTGTCATAAGATAACAAATAACTGTTTTAGTATTTACTACTCGTTAGAGCTATACGCTAATTACGCTAATCACGCTAATGGTTTTAGGGATCAGGAAGGTTACATTCATGGGAAGAGTGTCCGCATTTGCTTGGAGCGAGAGTGTAAAACAGTTTTGGATAAACCCTCTCAGTACACGCGACCGAGATTTGAACCTTGATCTCCTCACAACAAATAAATACTACAGCATTTGATCGGGGAGAGGATTGATGACCACAATGTTTAGTAAAACACGTGTCCAGCCGGTGTAGTCGCTTAGAAGCAGTAGAGCCATTTTATACCTCTTATCTAGACATCTGACCTGTAATATCAAACTGTGACATGTTTCCCTCGCCTGTTTATACCTCTTATCTAGACATCTGACACTGTAATATCAAACTCTGACATGTTACCCTCGCCTGTTTACACCGCTCTAGAGTGAACCCAGGACTCTCCGTTTCATAATGATCGCATAACCCACGTGGTCAAGACTAGCAAGGTATGAGTCGTGCTATATTTGGTTCATGTGGCTTGACCTTTTCTGACAGATGATCCCCATTCGACCCCAACTCAGGGAAACTCTCGTGTGCTGATATTATCAGTCAGTTCGGAAAGTACACCTTAAATACCCTAATTAATAAATGACAACTATCAACAAAACTATTTACTCATCAGATTTTTTTTGTTATTTAGACAATTTTTTTGCCGGTTTATTTGCAAACAAATTTAATCTATGGTCAAAATGATAAAATTTGTAGTTATTGGATCAAAATATTTGCTCGTAATATTTTTTTAGTTTATTTTGTAAAATTAGATTTTAAACAATCCCGTTTTTTGTGGTTACTCTACACAAGAATATAATAATAATAATAATATTTAGCACCGCGTTTTACTACCCGTTCGGGTTATATGCTTTAAGTACTAATTACTCTAATGGATTAGGAATTGGGAAGGTTGAATTAGAGGAAGTGAACCCGCATTTGCGTGGAAAACCATTTAAGAAAAACCACCCCCAGTTCACCTGACCGAGATTCGAACCTCGATCTCCCCGTCCTCAGCAGTCGAGCTTCAACACGACTAGCGCGTTAGCCTCTAGGCCACCGAGGCGGGTCACAAGAATATAAATATGAAATAATCTTAAGGTGGAGATGTAGAGGACGCAAGGAAATGTCAGTGTTTTTTTTTCAATTTTTATAGAAAAACATTTCTTTGTACAGAATAAATAAAACCATTCTCCAGCAGCAACGTTTAGTTTAATTTTCTTCACATGTTGATATCAACAGTTCTTGAACATCTGTCAAGAGTGTCCTGGAATTTAATGACAGCCTTTTCTCTTAATTTGTTGATGTCACCAAGTGAAGAAAATTAAACTCTTTGTTTCTACTAAAGAATTATTTTATTTATCTTTGACAAATAAATGTTTTGATGTAAAAACTGAAGAAAAAAACACTTACCTTTTATACCGCCCCGTACATCCTCATATTAAGTTATAGAAATAGCCGTTACTGACAACGTATACTCAATTAGTCCTGGCTACAGATCCAGAGGTCCCAGGTACGATACCCGGTGCTCACAAAATGTATCTGTGAAGCATTGGGCCTAGAACGGGATCAAACTCAGCCTCGCGAGGACAAATGAGGAGATACTTGCATAAATAATTAGCAGCTCTAGTTTAGAAAACTGATATTAACGGCTTGAGTGCTCTTTGTGACACCATTTATCCGCAAATGTTGGCACTATCATCGCTAATGGTGGCGGCCGCTCGGTTGGCATAGCTCGGCTTACATCATGGAGTTTTTTTATTACCTCTTCATGTACCCTTCGTTGGCCCTCATATGTCATGGTCTTAATATGGTGCAGCCTATAAGATGGGTGCGTATAGCCCGAATGGGTAGTAAGGCACGGTGTTATATATATGATAGGGTCATAGTGTGGTCTGTAAAAATACAACCCTTCTAGATAACAAGGTAAACACAAGGCCAACCCCGAGTCGCCGGGGGCTGTAGTTTCAATGATAGATCCAAGGAGTCAAATGACGCGACACGACCATCACAGACTCTGCCTTAAACTATGAGTGAAGAATGACCCTGACCGTCGTGGAATTTGTCTAGGGCTTTTTAGTTTTATTTACAAAAGTTTATCAACAAATTCCATCATGTTCATGACAAATATTTAAGAGATGTTAGTTAACATTACTATGTATATAAAATTATACTAAATGTTTATACGGAAACAATTTTTTATTTATCCTAGCCAAAGAGGTTTTTTTTTCTGTAATGAAAGCTGCGTCATATTCCACACCACCTTTTAAGTCACGCCACTGGTCGGTTGAGCTCGAACCCCAACTGTCAGGTGTGAAGTTCCCCAGGCCCTAAAGGCACTCAGAAGGTCTATCTCACCTCGCGAATGTTTAGGAACAAAGGCTAAAAGGCCTCAAAAAGGCCAGTCAAAGGCCGGCGAACTCCCACTGACTGCATGCAAATTACATTTGGTTGTTACAAAGTCGAAGCTCATAAAAAGGAATATTTTCTCCTCACTTTTGTTCCATTCGTATTACTTTTTAAACACTTTTCTTCCTCTGTTTCGACGGTTCCTTCGTGTCTCACGGCCTCCTTCGCTTGTCTGATACATTTATTTATAATCCCTTTTATCTAGTTTTGAAAACCCTTTCCTTTAGGAATTTTTTTTAGCTTCTTTGTTTGTCGGCTGGTCCCGGCAACTTTGTCTTTGCAACGACCACATTTTTGAACAACTTAAGCAGAATAATTGTTTACTGTGAATTCATAATTATTACAGTTGAGACTGCTTATCATAATTATTGCTACTATTTTGAAAATTTAAAGAATATGCTTTTAAATATTTTAGTGGAAGAATAAAGATCTAGCTTAGTTTGAGAGAGAATGTTTAAGGGAAAATAACGCATTGCACGTATTTTAACTAGTTTTGTTTGTATTGATTCAAAAGAAATATTTAATAAACACGTCTATATTATTATTATTATTAGCACCGCGTCTTACTACCCGTTCGGGTTATACGCACTTACGCTAATGTGTAATGGTAGGGTGATTGTGAGATGAAATGAAGGACCTACAGTTTAACGTGGAATCCGAACCACGGTGGAGGCCTGGCATTCCCCACATTCACAAGATGTCTTGTCAGAGGTGAAGGAAGGGTTTGGTAATCAGATAAATCTGTGCCGGGACCTGGGATTGAACCCCGGCCGCCAGCACAGAAGTCTGACACCTTACCCCTACACCGCCAGGTCACCCACACGCCTATAAAAGTGAACAGCTATATCTCCACCATGTTGATTACCAGTACCTCTGCTCTGCCAAAAAAAAAAAGCTTGTAACCCATAAGACCTAGGATGCTAAAGTTTTTCAGACAGGTAGCCCTTAACCAAAAAGTATGCAGGAATACTTTGTGACCGAAAATTGACATGGAAAACCTAAAAAACTAAAAGGTATACACTAAAAAAAATTGTTTATAATAATATCTTCAATCGAGGAACGGTTTCACACTTTCATCGAAGTAAATATTTGATCTACTATAAAGTCTTTGATTGAAATGTGCATGCCAGAGGTTGACGATCGCTTAAGACGCGTTTCCTATTCTAAACCATTGTCCGTGCCAATAGTACACGTTACACGACCAGAAATGAAGCCATTGGTTTCCAAACGCTAGTGTTAAAATAAAGGGAAGAAACTTTACCACGCGATCATCCTATATACAGACTTTTATTTCTGGTAACTATAGATTTGAACAGCGTGACGGTCCCTTTAGATTGCGTAGAACATATATTACCCAGTGTGAACATAAATGTCAAGTATTTAGGCTATATTATTTTTAAAAATATTACTTTATATTTAATTATTGGCATCTACTTGTAATTTTTAAAAAGGTTTGTTGAGAAAAGGTAATATCAAACCTTCTAACACCTTTAATTCCTTCTTATCACCAAAAACTAAAAGTATGTTTTAAAAAGCACTGAGTGAGCTATACCAATCTTAAGCTACCCAGACGATGAATCAAGGCAGCAACCTTAAAACCATGGTTCATGGTAAGGTATATATTTCTTTAATCATTTTATTAGATAAATATGGAAGAAATAATCAAAAGTTTTCATTTGAATGATAAAGCTTGGCCACTAACATCCAATTTGTCATATTTCTGCTGATTCCTCCATGAAGTGTGTGAGTTAGATGTAAGTGAAGAGGATGAGTGAGATACATTTGTATCGAATGAATGGCCCAATGAGTTGAGCAAAAGAACGCTGATTCTTAGATGGTCCATTGCCGACCTGATTTTGAAAGTTTTTGAAGAGCTTAAGGGAAAAAAAAAATTATGTCTTGTATCAGGTTAAGTGCGTTACGGCGTCTGTTAATTTGCTTTACCGTGTCCTGCAAAGTAAGACTCAAATAATGAGCCTTGCACTGCACGAAGACAGCTTCTCAGTCCTTCTCTCTTCATTCAGGTCTGTACCCCACTAAACTCTCGTGCCGTGTTCTGAGCGTCAGCAAAACATTGATATCTACAGTTAGTGACCGATATATTTAATCTGCTAAGTACAGCAAAGATAGCACGAAATAGTGCTTCATTCTTGGTACTTGTTGTCGTATATAACCCCAGAAACAGGTATTCTATTTCGAGATTCTCCGTAACAGTATTGATGTAGATGCAAACTTGTTCCTGGACAAAAATATCATATGTCTCGTTCACGATGATCGGTATTATTTTGCATCAGTGGGACGAGAAGTCAAAATACGTGTCGCTTAGTGGTTTTCTTCAAAATCTCGTTACAAGTTTCATGAGAACACCATTTAAATTAATCCCAAACCATCCAATTCTTTAAAACTTGGCAGTATACACACCACCGCCTCAAATTGTTGGCAAAGTTGCTTGACTCATTAGTTTTCCTACGAATTGCGAGTCCTTGGAGGGCTAAGAACTTGAGATATGACAATATCTTCATCAAAGACATCCTGTTTTCTTCCACATCTATTTCCTACATTGAAAATTTGCCACAAAACATTCACGCCTACCTTCATGGCCCCAAACATTAAGACAGCTCCTCGGTGGCATTCTGATCGTTAATGTTTTTTTAAATTTTGCAAGCCATTTTTAACACTCTTGGAAGTCTGATTCCATAAAAGTCCGTTCTAATTTTGATGAAAAAGATTAAATATTGGTTTGAAAATATTACAGAAAACTATGTATTTCGATTTTTCATATTCTAACCACGAGTAAGTTTTCATCCATTGAAACTGGAACCTTCTTCTATAAACGCTATGTAGTTTGTGGTTGAGAAGGAGGCGGGTGACCTGGTGGTCTAGGGGTAAGGTGTCAGACTTCTATGCTGGCGGCCGGGGTTCAATCCTCGGTCCCGGCAAAGATTTATCTGATTACCAAACCCTTCCTCCACCTCTGACAAGACATCTTGTGAATGTGAGGAATGCCAGGCCTCCACCGTGGTTCGGATTCCACGTTAAACTGTAGGTCCTCCATTTCATCTCACAATCACCCTACCATTACACATTAGCGTAAGTGCGTATAACCCGAACGGGTAGTAAAACGCGGTGCTAATAATAATAAAGAGAAGGAGGCCTACCAACTTCTGCTGTTACAGTCCGTGCGGGAGTTTTGCTCTGTGCCTAGAAAATTATTTTCAGTCTCACTGATGAAACTTCTCTACTTTAACCCCTTTTCTAAACAGTAATCGTTGTATTATATTTTGCAATAAGTCACATATGATACACTAGGTCACTAAAAACGGAGTTAATGAGAATATTGATACAGAATGAACAAATAAATCTTTGGACGTTATATTAAACGGAAATATAGCGCTAGCAGAATACTCTGGTATATATAGACAGCCATAAGCTAATACCGAAAATGTTCTATCTTTTCAGATTGCGCCCATTATTTCTCATGGTCAGCATGTTTTACTACTAACATTCCTGCTGGTGATTTCTTTTGTTTTTCTGTGGCGGCCTATTTTAAAACTAAACGCTCTTTTTATCTTCAATCAATTTTAGTTTGGTGTTTTTGAAGTTGTTTACTGAAAACCTATTTTTTTTTAATGTTGTTCCAAGCAGTAATAGCTTAATGAGAAAATTTGTACGATTGTGTCGTGCCTTTTATTTATTTCGAACTTATTTTTTTGTAGATTGATTCACAAAAATAAAATATGATAATTCACTAAAATAAAAATTCATAAAATGAAATTATAAAATTTGGAGTCGTTTATCTATATATCTTGGCCCAAAATCTTGTTTACACTTACATTTTATTTGTTCGTTAATCACTTCTCAAAAATTCCCATCACGCGTCAAGCTAGAAACTCTAGAAAAAAATATATTGTTAACAAAATAACGTTTTGTGTATCTAAAGCTACTATATTGTGTATAGAATAGCTCAATATAAATCGTGGATATATATTATACTACTATAAAGCCACATGGCTGACTCACTCACTGACATTAATGTTTACCCACTTACAGATGAGCTAGAAACTTGAAATTTGGCAAACTTTTAGCGTCTAGTCTGTAATCGACGGGAAAACTCCAAAAAGTTTAAAAAAATTGATTTCTAGCCCCGAAAAAATTCAAAATGGTGGAGCAACTTCAAAGACGGTGCGGACCTTTCTTTGTAGGTCTCTTGTGGTTAAACGGTGAAGACCTATCAAAAAACGGCTCTGGAATTACATTTGTTTATATCCACTTGCAAATAAAACTGAATTGGGGTTTGAGGGGGGAGCCCCCAACGAGCAAAGCGAAAGCAAGTGTGTGTGTGTGTGTGTGTGTGAGTGTATATATATATATATATATATATATATATATATATATAAAGTCCGGACTCACTGACTGACTCATCAACGCCCAGCACAAACCCTTGGACCTAAAAAGCTGAAATTTCTCACAAAGGTTCCCTTTATTATATAGACAAGGAACTTACGAAATTACCACGGATTAGGAATAAAGAGGATTTATATTTTCACTTTAAAGTTGCCTTATTTCCACTCGAGAGTGAGCTCACCTAGCAGCCTGGTCGTGTTAGCATCTGAGGGAAGAACCTCTAATGTAGTATATAAAGAGGTTCTATAAGTATTAACAATAAATAAATAAATAGTCATAACCCCCTTGTGAATAACAACCTAAGTAATTTTACCCTCAGTTTCCGGATTTTACAATAGATGGCGCGCGAATCATTTAAAAAAAAGAGTGAAAACGCGAACGAAGTCGCGGGCAACAGCTTGTATATATATAATCTTCTTTTAAATTGAAAAAATTACACCTGAACACGGGAATCAAACCCGGGACCTTTGGCTTACTACGCCAAGGCACAGGATGACTCAGTGGTGAAAGCATTGGCGTACTAAGTTAAAGGTTACGGGTTCAATTCCCATGTTCAGGGGTAAATTTCAATCTAAGAGAATACGATATAGGCTATACATGCGTGAAACATAGGGAGTAAAATGTCGGTAAACGTATTATATTTTGTTGCAGGTTTGGGTCACCTAGGACGGCACCGTCAAAAAGAGCGCTTTAACATAATTTTCAATGCTGGTAGAGGCATTTTCCTGCCTATTTCAATGATCTTCAACCAGCGATATCTCTCACTAGCACATATCACGACCTTTGTTTCCAGGCGTTTGTGAGGAATACCGGTGGTGGAATTCCTTTGCAGTTTGTCGGAAACTGTCACTACCAGCATTTAATAAGATGTCAAAGCGCCCTTCCTTTGACGATGCCATCATAAGTCACCCAAACCTGCAAGAAAACATAATACGCTTACAGACATTTGACTCATCAGCCATCATGATACAAGCAATCATTGTAGTTGTAATTGTGCAGCATAGAGCTCTCGCGAGTCGAAGGTGGCTGAGTTATCCGATAGCTCGCGATCTTAGTTGATCGCTCAAATGTATCTGACGATTTCTGCATGTCCATCAGACTCTACCGTAAAGTGTGAGTGAATAATAACCCCGGGCACAGGCCGACTCCTGGATAGCTCAGTGGTTAGAGCACCGGTGTACTAAGCCAAAGGCTCCTAGTCAACAGGTCGAGAGATATCGAGAATGGTATACAAACAATTAGCTCAGTGGTTAGATCACCGGTGTACTAAGCCAAAGGCTCCTAGTCAACAGGTCGAGAGATATCGAGAATGGTATACAAACAATTAGTGGGATCGCTTGGCTGTAGCGCGGAAACAAAGTCAAATGGGACACATGTTATGGTACAGCCTGTATATTTCCTTCAAATATAGCAATTATAGTATATATTCTAAGAAAACAGGTTGGGGAGCTAGATTTTGATCAAATGAATACAACATTCCTCTGGAAAGAGGATGGAAAACAAAATTGCAATAAAACTGTAATCCGGTTGTAATTAAAAAGTCCAACAGAAGTGTTAGCCACTACGATGGTCGGTGTTCAGTCACTAACTATACCAGGATAGTATTAACTATGAAACTATTAAGGTGGGGTGCAAGGAAACACGAGTTAAGCTACATATTTTTTTCGTGCTTTTTTACTAATTAATTTTTGTCAACAAATAAAATATTGCCTCCTTACTCATTAGACACATATTTTTAGTTTCTCTTGACACCTCGAAGAGTATTGGGGTCATCAAAGAAACTGAACTCCAGATTTTAGTAAAATGTCGACGTTTCATGACCGCCTGAAACAAAAAGTGTTATTTTTGCAATGCCATCTGTCTGTCTGTCTGTCTGTCTGTCTGTCTGTACATCAGGCTAGAGCCAAAACTACTTTACCGATTGGGCTAAAACTTTGTATCTAGGATTGTCATAAGGTCTCCCTGAGGAGTTTTTTTTAAAAATTAGACATCTAACCCTAAAATTAAGGGTAATCTACTGAAGGGCGAAAAGAGAAAAAAATAGATTTTCTCGAAATTTTCTCAAACGACTTTGATTAAATTTTATATCTAGACACTGCTTATATTTATAAAAAAGATGGAGTTTATCATTTTTTCATGAAAATTACTTTGAGGATACTTTAAATCAGGGAAATTTTACAATTTTAATCCTTTCTTCGCAATTATTTGAGATACAAAATAACCTATCATTGTAAAATTGTAGTGTATTATTAAAGATAAGCATCTTTTATTTTAAATATATTTGTATAAAACCAATACTTTCTTATTTATTATTATTAAAAATATATATATATATACTTTTAACTCATCTCAGAATTAATTTGATTCTTATTATAATATGTTCTTTGGTGGACACAGATGTTTCTCTTTTCTCAATTTTCCTGTAACAGTGTTCCTAGTTCCTAATGCCATAAAGTAGGTAAGTAACAATGGATATTATTTCATTTATGATCCTTGATGTAGTCTTTCTCCAAACAATGCATAGACCTATTATTTCGTTTAAAAAATCTAACAAATTTTTAGTAAATGTCTATTTTAATATAAAAGTGAGAGAAAGTCTGTGCAGTTCACGTCATCATGTATTTTATTTTCCACACGTAATAATCTTAATAGTTTTTAAATACCTGATGTGTAAAGGAATTAGAAACTATTTTTTTTATTAAAAGAAAGAGTCTTGTTAAAATTTAACGATACCCATGGCAAATATTCAAACAACTACTAGTGAGGTGTAGAAAATTAAACTAAAACTATTTTCTGAGGCATTATTTAATTCATTTGGGGAAAAAGAAGTGTTATTTTTTTATAAAAACTGTTAAAACACAGACCTTAACCTCGTTTCCTTACTCTCACCCCCTCCCTTAGTCATGATAGTCATGATAGTCATGATAGTTTGAATACCAGTCATTACAATACATAACTTATACATGGTTATTAAATAAAGACAAGTAATAGTGTCGTGGTAATTAATTCTAGTATTCACATTTTATATCAAAGATTTTGAAATGCAAAATTTTATAAAAAATATTTTTGTGTGTGCACTTTTAGCTACCACTCATTTGATGTGATAAGGACGCGGAAGGTAGAATTTAGAGGAATCGTACCTACATTTGTGTAGAGGTAACGTGGTAAACCCTTTAGGAAAAACCATCCTCAGTACACCCGAACCAACCATATTTAAACTCCAATCTCTCTGTCACTGACGTCTTAGACTGCGGAACCACTGAGCTCAAAAGGCTCCACTCATAAAACATAATTATGGCCGGTGAAACGGTTGGGTTTACTTTATTGCGTGATAATGAGGCAAAGCCATGACATGGTTATGTGGCAGCATATTTTATCAAATATATATTTTAAAAACCCGTTCCAATGACGCTATCCTTGTTCCCGAGCCTGCCTTGGTGCCAACCTAACAAAACTCGATATTCTCCAGGTGCTCTCCTCAAAGAGACGGAATATTTTTTTAATACGCATAGTTGGTAACCTAGTTAGTCTAATATTTTCGAAAAGTCGTGGACCCGGGCACCGTTCGCGAGCTAGACAGTGAACAGCCAATCGTAAATGTTCCTCGTTTTTTTCCCCCCCTTCTCCCCAAGTAGCAACAAACTGTGCGTTCTCAGTTCCGTATCTGTCTGTATTTGCAGCATCCAAATGCTTTTGATCTCCGGACCACTCTTACTGATGCAAATTGCATTTCCCCTCTCTCCTTTCCCGCGCCAAAATTCCCTACAACTCTTCTCATGCCTTCAAAAATATGAACTAAACGATAACTTTATTTATTATTCATACTCCCCAGCATCGGGCAGCATTAGATTTGAAGACGAAGCAGGCACAAAGCACTTTAAGGCTTCCACAGCCATTTTTTTTTCTCCCCCCCAGCAGAGAGAGTGAGAGAGAACGAGATAGCCAAAGAGTCAAGGGGAAGGCCGTGTCTGGGGTACGAGGGGGGTGGGGGGGGGAGGATTAAAAAAAATTGGGAGGTGGAAATGCGAGAGAGCTTTTCGTGGTCGGGGTAAATTCCGTGTTGCTTTTAACTTATTTTCTTAATGCGACTTTTTTTTTTAACGAGAGATTAAAATGTTGTGTGATATAATTAAAATAAAGTACATCCCCTAATGAGCAAAAAAGGATTTATTTATTTACTTTAACCTTATTTAATGAATTTTCTCTCACCGAAAATTGAGATTTACTTTATAGCTTTAATATATTTTTAATTTCTACCAGAAAAGAAGCAAGAAATGGGTTATTTAACCTATTACACTCTTAACGTACAAACTTTGAACATTTAACTAGTTTATTGTAAGCCAATTAAAACAAAAAGAAGAAACATTCTCAGTTTTAATAAGTCTTGAGTCTAATGCTTCTTCCTTCGAGAGAATAATATGAGGGAAATATTATTTTCAGGAGTTGGCAGAAGCAGAAATCAGATAGACAACATGGAACATACATGTATAAAAATATAGTACTGTAGAATGTATTTCAAAATATAGACACCTGACCCTCTAGAATTCTAGATAAAATGGGATTGTTTGAAAATTAATAAGCCTACTTTAAAAGAAGGTGAACAAAATTTAAATAAATATAGTGCATAAATTCAAAGTTTTTAGAAAATTGCTAACAATTTGGCATAATTGAATAAATAGGGAGTGTTTGATCTATCAAATAACACTGCATATTTGTTTATTAAAGGGAAATTTGTTTAGTGGTAGTTTACTAATAAATGATTATTGAAAATTCAAAAATTTTTGGAAAGGACTTTAACAATTTTGTTTAAAATATATAGCTGAAGAATGTTTGGTATAACAAATAAACACATATTCTTGATTTTTGGGGTAATAATTCGTTTAAGGGTAGTTTATTGATAACTACTTTTTTTTTTTAAACGGAACTTTTTATAAATTGCTTTACAATTTGGTTATAAATGGGTCTCTGATAAATGTTTTACAACATTAACAAATTTTATATAGCTGTTTTAAAAAATCTTAATTTAATAATAGTTTAATGTATTTTGAAATATTTGAAATTTTACAAAAATAACTGTAACTGTTTGGAATTGGTATCTAAGGACTATTTTAAATGCTAAATAAATTTATGGATAGGTTATTTAGGACAAATTTTAGAAAATTTGAAATTGTTTGAAAATGGCCTTAAATATCTAGTTTAAAATGGGTAAGTGGGAATGGTTTTTCATTATAAATAAGGAAGTATTTTAATTTTTACAAATAAACTTACATATGATTTGAGGTTAGTTTACAAATAAATGATTTTTGCAAATTTTTTTTCTTGACATGAAAATTATTTAATTAATTATGCTAGAGTTAGCGTTTTAATTAAAATAACACACTTCCGATAAACCTCTATTAAGACTTGGAAACATTTTAAATTCATTAATATACTAGCCAATAGTCCATGCTTCGTGCGGGCTTCGTATATTTGGTAGCGTATTGAATAAGTAATTATATATATATAAAATAGTGTGATTTTGGTAGACATTATGTGATAGCTGTTATGGGTTTTAGCGTTACCCGAGGAGGTGACCATACATCGTATCTCTGTCATGTTCGGGTCGGGGAATTTTGATTGGCAGTTCCCATTTCTTACTGCCATATAATGATTTGGTTGGAGAATTTTTGTTAGCAGACCCCCCTTGCTCACTGCCGTATCATATTCCCTATGTAGCTGCCTACTTTGAAAGGACTTCCTGCTGTAAAGTGTCCTCTTAAGTAAATTACCCGGAAAAATATATGTATCATATTTTATTGATTTTTTTTCTACTTATATGTCCCTCCTTACCACCATATTTCCTGGAGTTCCAGTTTAAAATTTATAATGTTCAGACTTAAATATGTTTAGTGACTGAATGCCGAATTGCAGTAATAGACAACACAGAGAATTGAGATGTCCGCTTATATAAAGTGTTTGTATTAGTTTGGTAGATATTGAAAACTCACAACCCCTTTTTCCTAACACTCTTTTTAGCTATCGGTTTTCTATCAAATTGGAAAGTAGCTGTGAATATTTTTGCTAAATATCATATCTCTACGCTTACAGGCTAAATATATATAGCTCGAAAATAGATAATACTCGAAAACCCCACCCCCTCCCCGTTTACTCGTTCAGGTACTTGTTTCGAAAAACCACCGAACACATTTATTTTTAAGAAGATAATATTTCCAGAGTTTTATGTTTCTAGATTAAGTTGATTCAAAAATATAGTTGTTTTTTTTAGAAAAATGCACCCCCTCCCCGTTTAACACGTTTGGTTTTTTTTAAAAAAAAAACACTTGAACACATATTTCTTCAATTTTAAGAAAGGTATTTTCCCCAAGTTTTACGTTTCTAACTAAAGTGGTTTCAAAGATATAGCTCAACTCGATAAAAACCCAGCCCTTCCCCGTTCACCCGATTGGGTGATTTTTTCTAAAAACCATCACACTTTTTTTTAAGAAGAGTATTTTCCCATAATCTCAAGTTTCTATCTTAAATGGTTTCAGAGATATGCGTACTTACCAATAAAGTTTTTACCCCCGTTTTCACCCCTTAGAGCGCTAATATCGAAACTACGTCTTTTATTTATTTCTTTGATTTTGATAAAGAACCCTCAGGCCAA
Organism: Timema poppense; assembly: GCA_902141375.1. Lineage (NCBI taxonomy): Eukaryota > Metazoa > Arthropoda > Insecta > Phasmatodea > Timematidae > Timema > Timema poppense. The sequence continues at coordinate 115,761 of CABFOV010000651.1, forward strand.
ATTTCATGTTTCTAGCTTAAACTGTTTCTGAAAAAGCTTATATTTTTAACCCCCCTTTTCACCACTTTAGGGGTTGAATTTCGCAAAATCGCTTGCTATCGGAAGCCTATGGACTTAAAGGGACTTCCCTGCAAAATGTTAAGATTTTAGGTCCAGTGGTTTGTGAGATACGGTGATGAGTGTGTCAGTCATACATTTATTTATTTAAATAAAATACAATAAATGTTTGGGACACTTGAGATAGGTGTTTACAGCTAAGGAGGTACGTTTGTGTAGTAAAGCTGGAAACCACTGGTATAGTGGATACAACCTTTGGTTCTCACCTAGAGGACCGGAGTTCGAACGGTATAGCCACGTCAGCGATTAGAGTATAAAAGTTTTGTTTTAATTCTATTTTCATCACGACGTCTTAATACCCGTTCGGGTTGTACACATATTTACTAATAACGCTATTGTGTTAGGGACAAGGAAGGTTTAATTGGGAGAAAGTTAGACCACATTTGCGTGGAGGGAGAGTGGAAAATAAACTAGGGAAAACCACCCTCAGTACACTCTATCAGAGTTTAAACCCTGAACTTCCGTCATCGGCAGTCTAGTCTATTGTGAGAGTTGCGTTTAAACTATGCGGCTGAATAAAATGTTAATATCTATTGACAGTGTATTATTTTCTAGCATCAATAAAATGTTAATATCTATTGACAGTGTATTATTTTCTAGCATCAATAAAAGCGAGCTGTTTCATTGCCCTGACGTACGAAGATTTTAAGTTTCAATAATGAAATCTACATTTTTCTTTCTTCTTATTATTAATATTATTATTATCACCACGTCTTACTACCCATTCTGGTTATACGTCCTTACGCTAATGTGTAATGGTAGGGTGATTGTGAGATGAAATGGAGGACCTACAGTTTAACATGGAATCCGAACCATGGTGTGTAATTTTCCATTGTGTTATATATGTTTGTTTGTAAGGGTTTTATTTATCATTTCATATATATATATAAACATGAATAAAAACACGAGAAACATAAAGGGACAAACGGTTGACACCAGCCCCGAGGGGCTCTCGACAACACACACGACATTGAACATATAACAAACATCACACAGATATACATTGGCGGGCTGAAAGATACTCTCTGTAGGTTAGGGGTGGGAAAATTATATGAAAAAAACCCACCCGGTAGCACATGAAGGGTCGTCAGGACCTTAAAACATACACACAGTACAGAGGAGACGGACAAGACGGAAAAAAGCGAGAGGATAAAGAAACGGCAGGAAAATAAATAATAAAATTTCTGTTGATAATAATAATGTTGTAAACTGTCCATATTAATGTCAGAGAGTCTTTAGATGAAAACTGACCAACCCACAATGACAATTGGTGGGGTTGGCGGCGAACACATAACACGTAATAATGGTTATATACGTATATATAAATATATATATATTTTTTACCAAACTACATATTTGAAAAATAATTCAACTTTTACTTGACACATAAAACAATTCACTGTGGGTTAAGATTATTTTGATGAAACCTTTTCCTTTGATAAAGCCTTGGACGGTTTTTCACTATCTTAGGCCGGACGCACACTGGATGACACGACGACACACAGTAAGGAGCGTTGGAAAAAAGCAGCTGTCTTCCCTGATCCCATGTTTCAACCGGTCTGTTTCACTCGTTTCGTGAAAATACGACACTGCAAAGGCGCAAAGCTGGGCACTCTGTTCGCGTGATGCTATTCTCCTTCAAAATGTTAGGGTGGGATGGAAATGGACGCGAGAAAAGGCCAGTGTTTTTGCAGTTTTTAGGGCAAAACTCTTTTTTTGCTGAGATATAAATCAAATGTTACTCCAGTACAAACATATAGTTTAGTTTTCTTCCCATAGTGATATCAACAGTTGTTGAATAACTGTCATGAGCATAGAGCAATTATCTAACAAACTTTTTAAATTAATAAAAAAAAGTTGTCATTAAGTCCCAGAACACCCTTGACAGATATTCAAGAAATTTTGAGCTCATCATAAGAAAAAAAAAAATATATGTTTGTACTGCAGCAATATTGGATTTATTTTGGCCAAAACATTTTTTTCCATAAGCACTGCAAAAACACTGGTCTTTTCTCGCGTCCCCTTCCACCCCATCTTAAACTATGGTGATATTTAGAAAATTTATCAGAAAACTTTCTCAGTTCCTGTATGTACTGTTACAAATAAACTTTATCGGTGATTTTTCCATTGATAGGGTGAACCCAGTACCTCCTACTTGATGATTCCTCCTGCTTAACCAACGAATCTCCAGAAATTATAACTAAGAGTTCATCAGTATCGATATCATTAACATTACACGCCACCATTTTAGCAAAGACAGACATCTTTTGTTTCTTTATGTCTTTGATTCATCAGGTTTCATTTGAACAATATTAGTCGAAACTTATTTAGTTTGTCATCGTTTGAAGATGTTTCGAAACGTTTCATCTTGTGTAGGCCCGGCCTTATCTCAGCATTCGTCTATTACTATGCTACGAAACTTCTAATTAATGTGCCATGGTTCGGATTCCACGTTAAACTGTAGGTCCTCCATTTCATCTCACAATCACCCTACCATTACACATTAGCGTAAGTGCGTATAACCCGAAAGGGTAGTAAGACGCGGTGCTAATAATAATAATAATAATAATAATATTTCTCTAGTCATATGCATACTCTGAATTTATTATATCTTATATT
>CABFOV010000651.1:120383-133634 GCA_902141375.1 Timema poppense
TTTATCCACCCCTGACCAAGCTAACAAGCACCAGCTAAAAAGCTCCAATTCCACGTGTATATATTGTGGTTTATCCACCCCTGACAAAGCTCCCAATAACCAGCTATACAGCTCCAATGCCACGTGTATATATTGTGGTTTACCCACCCCTGACAAAGCTCCCAATCAGAAGGTCTTCAATCACCAGTTGATACAGTTAGTTACAGCCGTGATTGGCCGCCCCCTACATCTCTCTCTTTACAATACAATACGATCCAACACAATATAACTCGACAGTGGTGACAATTGCCTCCACCCCACCGGCCGCAAAATGGGATTTAGCACGCCATCAACCAAGTTTGCTTCACTATTCTTCAATCAAACACGGTTACTTTTCTCTTTGTAAAGGTTGATTTGACGGAAACTTTTCAAACAATTTCATGTATTACCTCACATACAATTGGATCTAAAGATAAAGTCTATTTTATAAACGTAGCCTAGTTCTCAAATAGTGTTAGTGTCAGGGTACAGCCATCTACAAATGTTTTTATTATCATAACATCACCACGTGACCGGAAAACAAACACTAATACCATAACTCGATCTTATATCAACGAACCTACAATACTATTACTCCCATCACTACTAATATTATTTATAATTTTGTAAATACATTTGTTATAATATATAATAACCTATGTGATATAGTGGTCAAAGTTCCTGGCTACAGATCCACAGGTCCCGGGGTCGATCACTGGTGCTTTACAAGATTTATCTGTGAAGCAGTGGGTCTGGAACGGAGTCAAACTCATCCTCACCAGGACAAATAAGGAGCCACTTGAATAAAGAAGTAACGGCTCTGGTCTAGAAAACTGAAAATAACGGCCGGGGGACTCGTGTTGGCATATGACATCCTCTATCCACAAAAGTTGGCATTATCTTTTCCAACAGACCGCGGACACTCTGTTGGTATGGTCGTAATGCGGACTGAAGCCGTGAAGTTTTTAGAAACTAGGTAGTCTGGTAGAGGTACATATTTGGTGTAATCTGTACTCAAAATATAAGATATAATAAATTCAGAGTATGCATATGACTAGAGAAATATTATTATTATTATTATTATTATTAGCACCGCGTCTTACTACCCGTTCGGGTTATACGCACTTACGCTAATGTGTAATGGTAGGGTGATTGTGAGATGAAATGGAGGACCTACAGTTTAATGTGGAATCCGAACCACGGTGGAGGCCTGGCTAAAGAAATAGAAGTTAAAGTGTTAGTTAGTTTTAAGATTAAATGAAAATAAAACTTTACAGAAATAAATGTGGGGAGATGAAAATTTTTGACAATAGTTTGTAGTCAAATAACATTTAAAATTGATAATCGACCACGTGGTGCAGTGGTCAGTGCACCTGACTACGATCCTAGGAGTCTTGGGTTTGATTCCTGACTGGTAACTTGGGTATTTTTCACTTAAGATGAACTATACCAACGGTCACCAGGGATTGGTTAACTAGTCTTAAGTTAGGTTAAGACTCACGCCGGCTACACAACTTGATAATAACTATCATCACATCATCACATCGGGGGTGCGACGTGTAGAACACCTCCTGTGGTGTACCCTGGGAAACACTCTGTTCCACCAGAGCGGCGAATAGTTTACATTCAGGCGGCCGAACTTGATGCCATCTGCCTCCCGGGCAGTAATGCCATACTATAACAAAGATATATTATTAATAATTCAATTTTTCAATCGGGTAAAAATATACAAATCTACTAAACATCCTTTATCAGAACTACAGTAGCCCCACGGCTTCTTTGGTGCTGACTGACAGCTGACAGCTTTGAAAAGTTACCAGACCAAATTATGTATCCCTGCGCCAAACCATATGATCTGAAAAAACATGTATTTAGCAGCCGTCACTTCTGACAGTCAGCACCAAAGAAGTTACGGGGCTACTGTGCTTATATTCATAAAAATACATTTTTCTAGCCCCTCGTCTTACTACCCGTTCGGGTTATGCGCTTATGTACTAATTACACTGATGGTTTTAGGGACTAGGCACGTTATATTAATAGGTAGTGTACCCGAATTTACGTGGAGTGAAAGTGGAAAACCATTTTGGAAAAAAACTCAGTACACCTGACCGAGATTCGAAACTCGATCTCCCCGTCATCGACAGTCTGGACTAATGCAAGACATACAATAATTGTTTGGATTTCTTTGGTGAAAAATAATCGCATTAATCCAATTTCTCTCACTTGTTTGTGTAAAGATTCGAATCTCTCCTTTCATTAGTTATTAATAATTAGAGATTGGAAGCTTGAATTTTTATTTTCTTGAATTCTATGGTATTCGAGTGATTCGAAATTATGTGGTAAGAATATCAAAAGTGTATCGCTAGTACAATATTGTAACAAAGAAATGGTTTTTAAAGACATTAGCCCCGTATTTTTAGGGATTCATAGATTCCAAAATATCTCAAAATTGATAACCAGGTGCATGTTCATCATCATTTTTCGGCAAATCATACGACATTAAGATATTAAACTTTTACATTTAACTTCATCAACCGCATCTTACCTCTACAAACTTACTGCATTTGGTTTTAAAATTTAAAAACACATTCTTTCTTATATATAAATATAGATTTCAATGAAATTCAAACATTTAATTCAAAATGAACTTCTTGATTGTTGGACTAACAATAAAGGGAAATATATCCCTGTGATTTCTTTGTTTATAATGTTTAAATTATATTTTAACTTAAATTTTAAGTGTCTTGACGATTGTTACAGGGTTAAAATGATTTTATTTACCAAACTATTCTTAGTGTCACGTGGTTGTATAACTCTACTTTGTATTCTAGAAAGTGTAGAATTTAGTGTTACATTGTCAGAATACTCTTAGGGAGGATATTTGTGATTTTAGTTGGAAATGGAATAAAACACACATTTACAATAACATAACATATTTTTGTCACTTTATTCATTGTTGGCCCAACAAACAACAATACAATGTTAACTTTTATTGTAATTTGGTTCTTATTGTTTTATGTTTATTATTATTACTTAGGAAAATATATGTATAAAGTAGTATATTTATCCAAGATGGTGATGAAATCATCTGGTCATGAACTACCAGTCCATCAAGGAGATTTCTGGAGGTGAGACAGATATCTATAGAGCTACTCAGTTGTTTAGAGGTTATGGTTTCATGCACATTCAAAATTGTTCTAATATATTTTGACTCTGTTAAGTCTGGCACCCATTATTACTGTCGAGATTATTTAGAATCTCACATCATATTATATTAATTAAATTATTACAAATTTATTATTATATTAAAAATTCATTATAATATTCCTCACAATATGAAGGCCTTGAATGAATTTAACAATTATAAGCAATTGGTAGTTAGGAGGGTAGAAAAATCACAAATAAAAAATACAAGATTGTATTAATATAATTAATTTACTAAAAAGTAATATCTTTGTTGTTCATAATGTAATAGCCACGACAAACAAAAATAGCATTTGTCGGCGGCACGAATACTTAAAACAACTTTTTTTCAAATAATTTTACTTGAACTAAAACTGTAAAATTATAAAGATTAGAGGATTCTAATTTGGACTCGAGATTTGAAATAAAGAGTGAGATTCTAATTTGAGATTCTGATTCGAGAAATATAGTATTCTACCCAGCTCTTTACTTACAAGGAAACACATCTTAAAAGATATAATAATGTTGGAACTTGCATCAATTACCTAGGCTATCTAACTTAAGGAATTAGAATCAGCAAGCAAAATGTTAATAAAATGCGTTAGAATCCGCCAGGGGAAAATGGGGATTCCCAATGGTTCAAAAATCCTCCTAGTGTACCATAGAGGGGAGTCTTTCAGCCCTAATCAACCAAAAGACATACAACCCCACCGGGATGTTGTGAGGAAATCAATGAAGTTGCCTACCCCCTCACCCGTTTAACCTTTAAAAATTAATGTTTTTTTTATTGAAATTGTTTGTTCTTAGCATGTACCAGATCGTTCCGCAAACATTTTGGTTTGTACTGTTTCGATAAGCCCACAAATGATAGGTTTACATGGGGAGGGGGTGGCAACTTTATGGTGGCCCCACGTCCCCTTTTAAAACTTGATATTTTGATGGTTTAGAATTTAGATCATTTGTTCTTCGTTTGTAAAGTTGGGACCCCCAGTTTAGAACATATAATTTATGGGCCTATCAAGAGGGTACGAGTCGGTGACCTGGCGGTCTTGGGGTAAGGTGTCAGACTTCTATGCTGGCGGCCGGGGTTCAATCCTCGGTCCCGGCACAGATTTATCTGATTACCAAACCCTTCCTTCACCTCTGACAAGACATCTTGTGAATGTGGGGAATTCCAGGCCTCCACCATGGTTCGGATTCCACGTTAAACTGTAGGTCCTTCATTTCATCTCACAATCACCCTACCATTACAAATTAGCGTAAGTGCGTATAACCCGAACGGTTAGTGAGACGCGGTGCTAATAATAATAATAATAATAATAATAATAATAATAATAATAATAAGACGGTACGATCAAACATTTTTGCGGAATGATCTGGTACCAACAAAGACCAAACAAATGCAATCATAAAAACAAGATTAAAAAAAAAATTGTGGGTATGGGGTGCAACTTCATGCGCGTGCTGTGATTACAACTAATGTCAATCAATAAGTGTCTAACAATTCTCTCGCTGATCTCACAACATAAAACCCAAACTTTTCCTCGTATTTGCAACCATAATTCCAATCCACTCTCCTCACTAGTACTGTTTATTAATGGAACTATTTTGATTAATTCACCGATAAATTTGTGAAGAGAAACTACTTTTGTGCTCTTTCTACTTAACTCCCCTTTTAACCGTTACTATATTGTTTTAGACACTTAATCTCCCAAGCTACGACAAGGTCCTATACTTCTGGAGCTGTTAAATCCTACCATATGTTCAATATAAAGTTATTGTTTTCCTTTTTGCTTTGAATTTATACTTGGATACTCCGAACTGATATTTCTGACACTATACACTGTACCCGATATTTAACTTTAATTTTTGTTCTTCAACTGTAAACCTTTATCTCATCCTTATGATAAGTTTATTTCTGTTATCTAAGTATTATCTTATGTTTTAGCAACATAATCCCTCTTATTTCCTTATCATGTATTTACCTTGTACTAGTAATTGTTACCTCCTCTACATATTAGAGTGAAGGGGTAGCAACGATTCAAGACACGCATCCGTGTGTGTCAGGAGTTGACGTCTTAGTGAATATTTATACACGGTGTGTCATCGACCAGGAAAATTCCATGTAAATGCTGACGGACTAAGTATAAAAATAAATAAGAACCATCGAACTATATGCTAAAATAAAAAAAGTCCGAGAACTTTAAAATTAAATTTCCTCTAATTTTCATGAATAGATATATATATATATATATATTTTTTTTTGTTTTCGTAAATATTTTTAAGAACGTTACTTCTAACTAACCAAAGTACATCAAAGTAATTAATTGTGTCATTATATTTTGATTAAACATCACGCGTTAATATTTTATGCTATCGATGATAGAGAGGTTTGAAATAAATAAAATATAGTTTAGAAATGATAATAGACATCATATAATTCACCATATGCATGCGAAATATGATTCAGCTCAAAAACATTTGATCAATCAATCATTCGATCAGACAACACTAATTTGTCAAATTCATACAAGAAGACCAAATTTTAGTATTTGTCGACTTTATTTATAACTGTTACACGCTAAAATATCATTAAAGGACACCTAAATCGCCCCTTTAGATCGGGTATGCCACGGTTTGATAGTCCACTCTTGCACCAAAGTCATTTGCCCCATACTTGCCCAAGAGTAGGCTACTACCACTTTTTTTGTTTGTTGCTACTTCGTCTTACTGCTCATTTGGATTATTCGCATTCATACTAGAAACGCTAATGTGCTAGGGTTTGAGTTCTGTAGAATTTAGAGGAAGTGTAGCAGCAATTTCGTGGAGGGAAAGTGGAAAACCATCTAGGCAACATCCGACCGTAATTCGAACTCAAATCTCCCTGAACCGGCAGTATAGTCTATTTAGAAAGTTACGTGTACACCTAAAATATAATAAAATGTAGAAGCCCTTTATCAGTAATCACCTTCAATTTATTCCCTTAGATTAATTATAAGAGGAGGGAGGGGGGGGCGCTTAAGAGATTGGAGATGGAATATCAATTATGATGGTGGAGGTTTTGTAGGTGGNGGGGGAACAGCTCTGAAACTATACGACCTGTCTTCGAAAAAATATCAGCTTTGACTTTGCTGCGCTAAGAAAATCCAGCTTCCACAAGTATGAATTCACCAGTAAAAATACTGACAGTTGAAATATTAAAAAACAAACAAAAACACTTACAGTATATAGGTTATTTAACCTAAGCCAGAAGAATATTCCTGGCAGATTTTATTAAAATTGGTCTACGCATCTGGCATTAATCGTGAATAAAACAGATAGATAAAAATGCCAAACGGTCTAGTTAAAACAGGACCTTACGTCTCCCGGTCAGTTAATATTTATAAGAATTTGAAGTAATTGAATGGTAGGTTTTAATAATACTTGAGCTCAGAAATAAATATTATAACTAATAGCTGTGCAATAGCACATTTTTTTAAATGCTTCTAGCGTATAAAGTTATTTAAAACTATGAGTGAAGAATTACACCGAGCACGGGACGAACCCTGGATATTTCATTGGTTGGCCCACTAAGTCCAAAAGTCCCTGGCTCTATTCTCGGGTTCAGATATCATTTTTCACCTAACTTAAATTATTTGAGATGTGGTCACCTCCATAAGGACATTTCGTTAAATAAAATGATTTGCAACCTATATGTAAATATAAATAGGAAACATTATTTTTTCCAAACATAAATCAAGCAACGTAAAACATTCGAACTTCGATTCAGGCTCATTATGAATTGCGAAAGTGGATAACACTCAGTTAATTATCTGATATTCAGTACTGGGGCCAGGCCACAATAATTAATGTATCAAAACAAATGGAGTAATCTATCACACGACACGTATTGATATCGTTTCCTGAGCGTGGATTGAGCACTCCTTCTGACCTCCCCAAGCTGACAACCCCTGAATACTAGATATAAACTCTATCTCAAACGTCACACCATCTCACACCGCTAATATTTCTCATTTATATCGCAAATCTTTACTTGATCTCCCCTTTCGTCGTGATCCCAAAGAAGAAAACCCATTTTCTCTCATCATCATTCTCCCCTCTCCACCTCCCTTCTATCCCCCTTGGCACCACCTTCCTTCCTTCCTTCCTTCTCACATTACACAACGAGACTACCGACTGGTTTTTATTTCATCCCCCTCTTTCCAGAAACAATTCAACCATTTTCTCTTTCACACGTCGTTTAGAGAACGCAGAGTTAAAATTTGTCTGGATTGGATTTGACAATCCAGAGGCATCCTCGCTTTTCTTCTGTTATTTTACTCAATAATTGAAAAACGCGCCGCGACGCTACGTCAACACTCTGGAGACATTTCGAAGAGCGAGGCCATATTACACTTGTCACTCATTGTTAAGACTGCACTAGACCACACACGACTAAGAGCGAGGCCATATTACACTAGATACATCAAATCATACTAGACACACTGAAGTATGAAGTCATTTTACACCAGATTAAACTAATTCCCTATTTATGAGATCAAATTATACCAAACATACGAGTAAATAGGAGTTTAGAATGCACAATACACTGGTGTTTTGACCTGCTTATTAAAACTACAGTAAGGCTGAAATAAAGACTAGTGAATAATTTTTATTTAAATAATGCCTACTATATTACAATACGAGGGATGCTGAGCTCCATTGAATTCAATTGACCACTTTAGATCGAGTCCCTATTACACTATACACGTTTAAAGAACATGATTTAACTGACTACTCATTCTTGGGGCTACCACAGAGCAATGAAAGTCCTGATTATTGTAGACAAACAATGTTATCACTGTATTACTAAAGCTGTAACCGTTTCAAGTACAAAATAGTAAAAACACACACGATCCTTGGACATCGAATATAATTATATATTCACTGTTGTGGCTTTCCGCATCGCGTCTTACTACCCATTCGAGATCTCCACATTTAATAGAACTAATGAGGTAGAGATGAGTAGGGTAGGATCTAAAGGAAATGTACTATGATTGGCGGGGTTGGGAAGTGAGAAACAATTTAGAGGAGATAAAACACTCTCAAAACACCAGGTAGATATTTGAACCCTAACCTTTCTATTACCAGTAAATTGGACCAGACGAAGCTGAGGGCTTATCCTACCGATAACACAAGAGATGGAATATTTCGGCTTATCCTACCGATAACACAAGAGATGGCATCTTTCGGCTTATCCTACCGATAACACAAGAAATGGAATATTTCGGCTTATCCTACCGATAACACAAGAGATGGCATCTTTCGGCTTATCCTACCGATAACACAAGAGATGGCATCTTTCGGACTTATCCTACCGATAACACAAGAGATGGCATATTTCGGCTTATACTACCGATAACACAAGAGATGGCATCTTTCGGCTTATCCTACCGATAACACAAGAGATGGCATCTTTCGCCTTATCCTACCGATAACACAAGAGGTGGCATCTTTCGGCTTATCCTACCGATAACACAAGAGATGGCATCTTTCGGCTTATCCTACCGATAACACAAGATATGGCATATTTCGGCTTATCCTACCGATAACACAAGAGATGGCATCTTTCGGCTTATCCTACCGATAACTAAAGAGATGGCATCTTTCCGCAGTGGTGGCTTGCGAACTATTAAATAGGTTAAGTGGTTGGGTCAAGGGAGGGGGGTAGTCCGAGCCTATTACATATATACATAAGGCTATCAAATAGGGTTGGGAGACAAGTGGGGGGCAGGGAGAAGGCAACTATTTTTTTAGCCCCGCGTATTACTACCCGTTCGTGTTATACGTGCTATAAGTACTAATTACGCTAATGGGTCAGAAATAGAGAAGGTTGAATTTAGAGGAAGTGAACCTGCACTTGCGTGGAGGGAGAGTGTAAAACCATTTAGGAAAAACCACCCCAGTTCACCCGACCAAGATTCGAACCTCCATCTTCCGGTCTTCGGCAGTCTAGCTCAACACGGTATCAACGCGTTAGTTAAAGACGCCACTGAGGCGGGTCAACAATTGTTAGAAAACACTTCAGCATACTTTGAAATTATTTTATATATCATATTTATCATATTCCACTAAAAATAAATTCCTAAAAAATAAAAAACTTCATAGTGTGAGTCCGCGAGTGAGCTAGACCGACCAAGCGGCCACCACCATTAGCGATGATAGTGACATAATTTGCCGATAGAGGGTGTCACATGGTCAGCACAATGAGCCCTCCGGCCATTAATTTCAGCTTTCTAGACCGGAGCTGCTACTTATTTATTCAAGTAGCTCCTAATTTTGCCCTCACAAAGCTGAGTTGACCTCGTATCAGACCCACAGCCTCACGGAAAAATCTTTAAAGCGTCAGGGATCGAACTCGGGACCTCTAGATCTGTATCCAGGAGTTCTGACTACTACACCACGGACATAGAAATATTTGGTAAATATTTCAGATGATTGAATCTCAGAGAAAGGGGATGTATTACAATATTGAAGTATTAACATATCTGCTCTACAGCAGACCCAACGTTAGTGACAGATTCAACCACCAAGCGCTGTAGTCAAATCTTGAGGGTGAGAAGGGAATTGGAATCGCTGTTATTGATTTATTACAACTCATTTGGAAATGTTTCTAGTGTTAACGTTGTTGGAAGAAATTAGATTGAAGTGTAAACTCCAAAACATGGGGTATATCGATTGCATTCATTCTATCTACAGTAGCCCCACGGCTTCTTTGGTGCTGACTGACAGCTCACAGCTGACAGCTGACGGCTTTGAAAGGTTACCAGAGCAAATTATGTATCCCTACGCCAAACCAAATGATATGGAAAAACATGTGTTAAGCAGCTGTCACTTCTGGCGGTCAAAATATAGTTATATACCTAAATGTTGACTGTCAGAAGTCAGCTGTGAGCTGTCAGTCAGCACCAAAGAAGCCACGGGGCTACTGTATATACCTAAATGTTGACTGTCAGAAGTCGGCTGTGAGCTGTCAGTCAGCACCAAAGAAGCCATGGGGCTACTGTATATACCTGAATGTTGACTGTCAGAAGTCGGCTGTGAGCTGTCAGTCAGCACCAAAGAAGCCATGGGGCTACTGTAAACAGGCAAAATCTTGTTCTAGAAAAAAAAAAGGTAATTTTTCATCTGATACCTCTGCCAGATGGAAACGTGGGATTTATTCCTGCATATCGTATATATGTAGAGTTTGTTCACCTTAAAGGGACGCTCCTCTGGCTTGAAGGTCCTTGTCTTCCTTGTACCCTGGGCGAAGCCAAGCCCTTAGATTTTCCGCCATACACTCTTATAAGGTCAGATTATAGGGTTAAGGTTAGTTTAAGTTAGTTAAAGTTAGTTAAAATTAATATTAAGGTTTGTTTATGTTAGTTAAAGCAAGTTATGGTTAGTTAAGGTTTTTAAGGTTAGTTAAGGCTAGTTTAGGGAAGTTGATGTTAGTTAAGGCTAGTTAATATATGTTAAGGCTATTTTAGGTTAGTTAATGCTAGTTAAGGCTCGTTTAAATTGGTTGAGACTAGTAAGGTTAGTTAATGTTAGTCAAGGTTAGTTTAGGCTAGTTAATGTTAGTTTAGGATAGTTGGGGTTAGTTAAGGTTAGTTAATGCTAGTTAAGGTTAGTTTAGGTTGATTCATGTTAGCTAATGTTAAGTTAGGTTAGTTTAAGGTTAGTTAATATTAATTAAGGTCTGTTTAGGCTAGTTACGTTTAATTAAAGTTAGTTTAGGTTAGTTTGGGTTAATTTAGGTTAGTTAAGGTTAGTTTGTGCTAGGTCAGTTTTGGTTAGTTTAGGTAAATGGAAAATTAAGTATCAAAATGAGGCATTTAGAATGTTAGTCCATCCCCACGATCCAATTTCAGTTCCCGTATCAAAATAACGTTCCAAAATATCATCCGTATTGAAACGAGCTTGGAATTTGGCGGCCACGGGTCCCGCGTAGCCTACCTACCAGATTCCCCTATAAACCTGTTCTCGACCTCATCTCTAGGAAGTGTCATGTGTGATGCTCTTGAAACTGGACCACGAGCAATCGACAGCGTCACACCAGACGATTGCAACCCAATAACGATCTAACTAGTCAAGGAAACAAGAGGTTATTAATCGTTGTGCGGGTGGCGCTCTCCGCGGCCTCTCATCGAACTAATTGTATCATTGCCCGTATAGTTGGAGTATTCTAGGGGGGATGAGTGCGAGTGTTGGTGGTGGTGGGGGATTGAGGGGATCAGAGGGGGAAGTTGACGAGAGGCGAGTAGACACCAGCTCTCTGGAGCTTACACATACACACACACACACACACACACACACACACAGAAAAAAACATCTTGGCGGCGCTAGTAGTCCTCTCACTCTTCTACCCCCTGCGGCGAACAGCGGCCAAGTCACACTTTACAAATCGCATAGCACGGCTTAGGTTAGTTTGTCCCAAGATTAAAATATATACCAGGATTTTGGTAATAAAGACCATGTGGAAAATACAAATATTTATTTACTATTATTACTATTATTATTATTATTATTATTATTATTATTATTATTATTATTATTATTATTAGCACCGCGTCTTACTACCCGTTCGGGTTATACGCACTTACGCTAATGTGTAGTGGTAGGGTGATTGTGAGATGAAATGGAGGACCTACAGTTTAACGTGGAATCCGAACCTCGGTGGAGGCCTGGCATTCCCCACATTCACAAGATGTCTTGTCAGAGGTGAAGGAAGGGTTTGGTAATCAGATAAATCTGTGCCGGGACCGAGNTGAAGGAAGGGTTTGGTAATCAGATAAATCTATGCCGGGACCGAGGATTGAACCCCAGCCGCCAGCATAGAAATCTGACACCTTACCCCTAGACCACCAGGTCACCAACATTTATTTAATCGAGGGCGAAAAAATATATTTTTTTTTTACTTTCTCTCGACACCTCGTAGATAAAATATTGTGTTCGTCGTAAAAATCGAACACGATATTTTGATAAATGTCGACGTGTGATGCACGACCCCCTGAAACCAATACAGTGGGTTTCACAATGCCGTCTGTCTGTACCTCGGGCTAAAGCCGAAAATATTTAACCAATTGGGTTAAGACTTTGTATCTGGAGTTTTCATAAGGTACCACAAAGGGATTTTTGAAATTAGATATCCAACCCTAAAATTGAGGGTAGTTTACTGAGGGGTAAAAAGCGAAGGAAAAAAAAATCTCTCTAACGATTTTGATTAAATTTTATATCTAGAAAATGTTTATAATCTTATTTTATCATAAAAATGACATTGAGGGTACTTTACAAGAGGGAAATTTTTCAATTTTCATCATTTCTCCGTAACTATTTGAGATACAAAATAACTCATCATTGTAAAATTGTATTAGGCTTATTCTTAAAAATATTTTAAATATATTTTTATAAAACCAATAATTTCTGAGCTATAAGCCAATATATATAATATATATTCAGTTTTTGATTCATGTCTTTGAAAATGAAATTGTTTCTTATGCGCTTTGGTGGACAAATATATTTCTCTTTACTCACTTTTTCTGTAACAGCGTTCCTAGTTCATAATGCCATAGAGTAAGTAACAATGTATATTATTTCTGGTGATCTGGTGGGTCTAGGGGTAAGGTGTCGGACTTCTGTGCTGGGGGTCCGGGGTTCAATCCTCGGTTCCGGCACAGATTTACCTGATTACCAAACCCTTCCTTCACCACTGACAAGACATCTTGTGAATGTGGGGAATGCATGGTCTCCACCGTGGTTCGGATTCAACGTTAAACTGTAGATCCTCCGTTTCATCTCACAATCACCCTACCATTACACATTAGCGTAAGTGCGTATAACCCGAACGGGTAGTAAGACTCAGTGATAATAATAAAATAATAATAACAACACTATATTATTTCATTTATGATCCTTGGTGTAGTGTTTCTATAATAATGTACATACCTATTATTTCGTTTCACAAATCTTTTAACTTTGTTGAAATGTGTGGTTCCCTCTTCCACAGTGATGAATTAACGGCCTGGG